>JAGPOW010003310.1:3457076-3580876 GCA_030014935.1 Caiman crocodilus
GTGTGCTGCTGGTTACTACTGCCCAAGTGCAGCACCCTGCACTTGTCAATATTGAAACACATCCTGTTTTTGTTAGCCCACCCCTGCAACCTATCCAGGTCTTGCTGCAGTCTTTTCCTCCCTATTAGTGTGCCCACCTCACCCCAAATTTTGGTATCATCAGCAAATTTAAACAGGTTGCTTTTCACGCCGTCGTCCAAACCCCTGATAAAGAAATTGAACAGTGCGGGCCCAAGGACCAAGCTGTGGGGGACTCCTCTGCCCACTTCCCCCCAGGTCAAATATGACCCATCCACCACCACCCTCTGAGTATGACCCTTCAGTCAATTTGCAATCCATCTGACCATGTAGGCATTAATGTCACAGTAGCCTGTTTTTTTTTAATGAGGATGGGGTGGGAGACAGTGTCAAAGGCCTTGTTGAAGTCCAGAAAGACTACATCCACCGCTACACCTGCATCCAATGCTTTTGTGACCTGATCATAAAAGGCAATCAGGTTGGTCTGACATGACCTGCCCCTAATGAAACCATGCTGGTTGCCCTTAAGAATCATCCCCGATGCCAGCCCATCACAGATGTGCCCCTTGATGATCTTCTCAAAGAGTTTCCCCAGGATTGAGGTAAGACTGACGGGCCTATAGTTGCCCGGGCCCTTCCTCCTCCCTCCTGTAGCAGTCTTTCTGCCAGGTCAGTACTTGTGAAGAAACTGTCACCCACAATATTCCTTCCTGTCTTGTAGCAGGGATGAACCAGTTTTTCAACAACCTGGGTACCAAGATTACCTTGGTGTGGAGCTTCTGGCTACTTGCCCAGGTAGATGTCTCCAGACAGGGGAAATGATGTTGCTGCATCACAGCACCACCAAATTATCAAGTCATATTTGGCAGGCTTGCTGGGCATATACTGTCTGAAGGGACAGTGACCCATGAACACAGTGAGCTGCTCATCAACCATCAGGTGTATTCCTGGAATATACCATTTCCTGAGATGCTCCACAAATTGTAACCAGATGTATATGAAGGCATAAAGCTTGTCCTTGGCTTTCCTTTCCTCATGTGTCAGCTTGTTGTCAAATCTCAGGTAGTTTGTGATTTGATGGAATCATTTTAAACTCATGGTGGCATGGAAGCAAGGACACCTGGTGCGTTTCTCCCACAGCTCCTCCAGTGCCTTGTGACCACCATAGTATAGATCACTCAGCAGTAGGAGGCCAATGTAAGCTTTCATCTCTGTTTCATCCAGTTTTTTCCCCTTCTTTCTATTTTCAGGATGGCTATCATTCCACTCCTTGAATCTTCTTTTTGCCTCTCTGTTTCTCTTATGATAACAGTCAAGTTATCTTGTGACAGAAACAGGTGGAACATTTCCACCACTGTGTCTTTATTACTTTCTCTTGTTAGCTCAGCACTTTCATGGACTATGTCCTTGGCTGTTCTCTAATGATGTATTAGCTGTGGACTTTTTTCCCCACACACTGCCATTTCTTCCCCTAAAGGTGTCAGAATCTGGAATTTTTTTTTCTGGGCACGCTGGCAGTGGTTGTGCTCCATGACCTGGTGTAGCTCTCCTTGGTTCCAGGCTGGTTCTTTTCCCTTTTCCATTGGAAGTGTTGACATCACTTCTGCTTGTGGCTCCTCATCAGAGCTGGATGAAGCTTCCATAGATATATGGTCTTCTTGCTCTGAACAATACCCTATGTCTGGAACAAAGTCATCATCCTCACTGCCTTGGGATAAGATTTGATCACTGGATGTGTTGCTGTCATCCCTGGTTACCTGTGCAAGACAGGTTTCACCACTGAATATGCGCTGCCTTCTTATCCTGTACTGCAAAAAAAAAATATTACTGCTGAATGCATATAAATAACAATCAAAAACAAGCCTGTCCACATATGCTATCACAGAAGCAATTCTGATGACTGCAGGCAGCAATTATGAAGTTCAGTTCATAGGCCCAGCTCTGAAAAGTGGTTTGTGCATTCAACTAGCACCTAACCTCATCACCAGAACTGAAGCCAACTTCCTATATCTCAGAACATAAAACCTGACAACTATCTCTAGTACCCCACAAACTGCACACCAAAATCTATCAAAGACAACAAAACCCAACTACCTGTGGGGGCACATTCCTCCCAAACAAACCCACTCTGCCTCCAGTCTCTCAAGCCTGATCCTGAGAGGGAACAAATTACAATGCAAACCACTTCTCAGAGCTGGGCCTATCATCAGCCTCCTAGGTAGCAGGTACGAAACTCATGAACTCACTATCCACAGTGGAATTCTGGCACACTGCGACCTGCTGGACATCTGACACCCCGGGCACCTCTCCACTTTTACCAGCGCTGCTACATCCCCCTTGTTCCCCCACCCCCCACCCCAGCCTGTCCCTCCCCCCTGGTGCCTCCATTTCCATTTTCACTGACTGGCTTTCTTGCCTGCATTGTGTGCCAGGCCAGCCTCTGGCTTCTTTACTGTTCCTTCCATCCAGGACCAACTGCAGGTACTTCCTCAGCCTGACAAAGGGGTTTTCAGCTCTAAAGCTGGTATCCCAGCCGGCTAAGCTGAGCTCACCATGAGCCACACAACTACACTGCAACCAGCAAGCATCAGGCTTGTCAAAAACATGACAGGTCTGGGCATTCTCCAGCCAGGACTTTGTGTATGCATGCATTAGCTGGAGGTTATGGTGCCTCCTACCCGCCCTTCACCAGGGGATCATTGGTCCTGGCATTTACGGGGCTGCTGTGCCACCAGCAGTCCCACTAGGCCTCCCTACCCTGGCAGGGTGCAGTTCTAGTGGTCATGCCCAGGACCTGAAGCCTCCCGCTTCTCCATAGCCCTAATCCCATACCTCCAAGGCTGGGATACCTCCAACCCATCCTGGCAGGGGAATGAGCTCAGTGGGGTCATGTTCTTCCCCTGCTGGCTGGTTATGCAGTTAGTGTCCCCTCCAGCTGACAGCAAGGCATTACTCAGCTTCTAAAACTCAAAAAAGGAAAATGGTGTAGACGGAGTGAGGAGGGTGGCACTCAATCTATCTGCAGGTGGAGCTTGGGAGTGGGAAGTTCACCTTTAGGAATACCAGCTGCTCCACCAATATAGGATGCAAGCAGGTGTGGTGGGGTATCACAACATCCCCAGCAATGCTGAACACCCTCTCACTTGTAACACTGGTTGGTGGACAGGACAGGTGTTGTTGGGTAATCGTGGACAGATCCTGCCACATCTGCCTGCAGCTTGCCCAGTAGGCCAAGGGGTCACAGCCCAGTGACTCCACATCCTCAACAAGATAGGTAGCCATCAAAGTCTCAGCGCTACCTGCCTGAAGCTGAGGTATGGTGTGTTTGGACCCCAGCATTGAAGCCATGCCCATGGCCCTAACTGGCAGTGGCTGGTGTGGAGGAGACTGGCTGGTGCTGGCACCGGTGCTGGTGCTGGGAGTGCTGACACAGTAAAGTGGATCCCCCCCCTTCTACATCCCCTTGACTCTGCACTTTGGCCTCCCTGACTTTGTTCACCATTTGATCAAAGGTTTTGGGGCTGCCAGTGCACATGCTCCCTTTCAGCCTTGGGTCACATATGCCCACAATCATGTGGAACATACTGGACCACAAGGGATCCAGCTGTATCCTGATGCCCTCTTTCAGCTGCCTCAACAGTGCCTGCACCTCTGGTGACAGCAGCTTGCCCCAGCCAGGAACAACGATCCCTTGGAACTTTTCCATTTGGCTCTCCATAGTTCCCTCACTAGAGGAATCACTTGGCTGAGGAGGGCATCGTCAGCGCTAAGGGTCTCAGTGGCCTTGAGGAAGGGCTTGAGGACCAGCAAGATCTGGGAGATCGTACCCCACTCAGCTCTGTTCAGTGGGCCATTGATCCCAATATTCCCAAGCAAGGCCATCTCATGGATGGCCTTCTGTTGCTCCACCAACCTTTGGAGCATCAGGTATGTGGAATTCCACTAAGTCTCCACATCCTGTGTGATTCTGTGCTGCAGGATGCTCAGTTCTTCCTGTTTCTCCTGCAGCATCTTGCCTCCCTTGATGCTGCGGTGGAAGTAGCCTGCCACCTTCCTGCATTTCAAAATTAGATGGCTTGTAGTAGTAGTGGTGGCAGCACCATCACTGACAGCCCTGTCCCCCTCCAAGGCATCCTTCACTATTAGGTGCAGCCTGTGCGCCACACAGCAGATTCCAACAAAGTTGGCATCACAGACAGCCTTTACCATATTGGCCCTGTTGTCAGTGACCATGAACCCGTGGGTGAGTTCAGCCTGCCCAACAAACCACCCCTGCACCATGCGGTTCATGGCCCCCATGATCTTCTTTGCCATGTGGGACTCATTCAGCACCTTGGCTTGCAGTAGAGCCCGCCGTTGGCCTGACTGATTGCACCAGTGCCTCATGTGGGAGAGGTAGGTGTGATCACCACCCCAGCTGCTCCAAATGCTGGAGCTGAAGTGCAAGACTACCTGCGGCCTTGCCTTGTGCAGCTCCTCCCTCAAATACTCCCTGCATGCCTCATACAGGGAGGGCAACACTTCTCTGCTAAAGGTGGTAAGTGCAGGCACTTTGTAAAATAGGGCCAGAAATGCTGCAAACCACCTGAACCCAGGCTGTTCAACTAAGGAGGAGGGCTGGATATCTACAGCAAGCATCGCCCCAGTGCTCTGGGTGATCTTGCTCACCTTGGGACCATGCCCCACTTTCTGTCTACCTTTCCCCCACTGGTCCAGGGTGGCCTTCCTCTGCTTTGGGAGGAAAGGGGGCTTTGGAGCAAGTGGGGGATTTCCCTTTCAGCACGCACACTGGTGCCAGGCTGAGCAGGAGGAAGGGCAAGGGGGTGCTGCCTCCTCAAATGCAGCAGCATCGCTGTGGTGGAGAAGTGTCTCATGCCCTTGCCATTGTTCATGTGCCTTCAACAGTGCTGGCAGATGGCAAACCTGGGATCATCTGCCACCTCAAAATGATCCCACACTACGCTACTCCCCCGCTTCTGGGTTGAGAGTGAGGTTCTTTCCTTTTCCTCCTTCTCAGCAAGCTGAGGCTCAACAGCAGAAGGACCTAACTCATCTGAGCCACTTGCCTCCACAACCTCAGCCTCCTCTGAGGTGCTGCTTTCCAGAGTAGACCTGGGTCTAGGGGAAATCTGAGGGGCATGGAGCACAAACTCTGATTCCCTCAGTCCCCAGAATTGCTTAAGCCAGTGCTCTCAGCATCCCTGGTTCCAGCTCCAGCTCCTCCTCTGGCAGTGGGAGGCTCACGCTGAGAGCTGAAATTGGGGTGGAGAAGACAGTGATTCCACTTCTGGTGCCCACTTCTGGGCTAAGCAGAGGTGGTGCAGGTGCAGGGATGTCAGGTGCAGACACTGCTCCCACCTCCTGGCTTCCACTGGCAGCACAAGTGTCATGGCTGCTTAGGAAAAGAATGTGTCTGTGTTTCGGGGGGCTTGCAGCTAGCTACCCCCACTCCCTCCCCTGCCAGAAGACCTGGCACCTGCCTTTCTAGCACACTTCATATTGATCTTTCTTGTGCTGCAAAAGGTCTCTCTATGTGTGTGAATCCTTTCGTATTGTATGTTTTTTCCCTCTGTTGAGTTCGTGCACGGGCCTCTTCTCTGAATGCTTGCTTCAGTGTTCAGGGTTATGTACAATTTGTGTGTTGTCTGTCTGTCGTCTTCTGCTATGAATATCTGATTTTTCTCTATATTGTCTCTATGTCTGTGTGTGTGTGTGTAAGCAATCTACCTACCTGCACAGTGATAGATCACACTGGCAGAGAAAAAACACACCTTTCTTTTTGCAAATTTTCCAAAAAAAAAGAGTAAATATAAATTCAAAGAAATAAATTGAATAGTCATACTAATAATAATTGAATAGAATAGCTACGCTAAGCTAAATTCTACCCACTTCTTTGTAGCAAGAAAAAGAAGGCAAGTTCAAGTACTACTGAGCTAGCAAGCCACAATGCATCAGTCTGAGCATTCCTCTGTCACACAGTTCCTGACAGGGAACAAGCTGGGAAAAGGCACAGAATGCCTCCAAACAGAGGCTTTTATGCTGTTTCTAGTTCCACCCCACAGATTCTGCCTTGCCCCACACAGATCTGGGGGCATGTGCCTCCCATGCCTCCTGGGGTGTAACAGAAAGAGTCATGTTCCAGGACAAGCCACTTGCAGCTCGGCCCTGTGCCCTGCTGCTTGTGCAGTGCCTGTCCCTCCCCTAACCCTGGCCCTGGCACCAGCCTCAGCCCCAATCTCTCCCCACCTATTGCAGCCACCAGAAGACCTCAGCCAGGCTGCCTTGTGGCCCTACCGCTGCCCTACGTTTGGGCAGGCTAAGCCCCATTAATCCCCCACCTTCCTCTACCTATGGCTGGGAGGCAGCTGCCTTGGAGGCCAGACAGCTTCCTCAGACCCAGAGATCAGGGCCTGACTGGTGCCCCCTGCCAGCCCAGGGACGACACCAGGCAAGCCCCGAGCTCCCCTAGGCTGCAGTAGCGTGGAACGGAAGGGCTGGAGTAGCCATGCACTGAACTGCGCCCCCTGGAAGCCAATTTGCTCCTGCCAGCAGTACACGTAGACACCTTGCTGGGGAAAGCTTACTGCACAGCACAGTATTGTACTGCACAGTCAGATTTCTGGGCACTAATTGCACATGCAGAATGTTGATTGGTGTTAGTGCTAGCTCCAGTTTGGAGTAGTTACATGTTCAGACCAGCTGGGACCTGGAGGACTGCATGTTAACAACCCCCCTCCCCACTCCCTTCCAGGCAGGCTTCCTCCTTGCCCCCCTGGGGCTCTTCTGGTTTCCCACCGCTGTGCTCAGGGTTCCCTGCCCCTGGCACCCCTCTCCCACAGCTTATTGTAACTGCCCACACTGCTGCCCGGGGAAGCAGGGAAGGAAAGATTAACCCACCTTCCTCACCCTTGCTGCCACTGAAATGGATGCTAACTGAAACCAATTGGTGTTCTGAAGCACTGAATTTTTGTTTTGTTTTGGTTTTTTCGGGGGGCGGCGGGGGTTGGTGAGAGTGGTTGTAGCTGAAAGATAATTAAAATAGACTATCTGGCAAGATCATCTATCTGGTAAGAAAGGGATAGATGAGAAGGAAGCTAGGGATTAAAAGACTTCATAGTTTATTTGGACAAATCAATATGACCCAGGACTGTAAACTTTGCTCGAGGCTTTTCTAGACCAGTGAAATTTGCACTAGTGCAAAATGAGACTGGCATCACTACCAGTCTCCAAGTTAACAGACTTCATCAGATATGGGGCCTTATTACACAGTCATTTTGAGTGGATCGTGGAACTTTTAACCCCTGGATTGTCTGCACATTAACACCTGAAACTGGTTTTAAGTACTCATTTTGTCCCTGTACTAGGTACCACCTTATTGCGAACACCCCACCTTCCCCCCTTTCCTGCTGGCCCAGATCAAGCCCACTGCCCCCCCTGCCCTGGCCAGCACCCTAGATGACTGCTTACTGGCTCACACCCCACCCCCTGCTAACCTGTGGCTGCCCATGTTGTCTGTCTTGGGGAAGCAGGCAGGGAAGGAATATCTTGCTTGCCCTACTGCCCCTGCTGCTGCTCTCTGGAGCAAAAGAAGAGCAGCCTAGTAATAGTGGTGTCAGAGCAGGCAAATTAACCCTTGCTTGCCTGCTCCCCTGGAACCAAATGTAGGCAGCCACGAGTAAATAATGCCCTGGGGCAGGGGTGGTGAGGAGGCAGGAGGCACCCTGAAGGGCAGGGTGGGAGCCCCAGGGACTATGGGAAAAGCCTGAAATGGGAAGGGGGTATTCTTAACTCTCAGACCTCTGGGCCCCAGCTAGCCTGAATGTGTGACTGCTCCAAACTCAAGCTAGCACTAACACAGATCTACATTTGTGCAGCTCACAGCATAAGATGTAACAAGACCCTCAGTTGTAAGATTTGGTTTTTCCCTGTGTAGCTGTACTACTATCAAGTCTACTTTGAGATGCAATTAATTTTGAAGGGTGTACCTCTTATAAATCCAAAAAAATCTATTGATGTTGTCATATTTTAAATTTCTCCCTGGCATGTAATTTGGGACAGGTTGAGGGCTGGCTTTGTGATGGTGTATTTTACTGATTAGAAATACTTTGGCACCCCATGATTATTTCCTGCCTTTGCCCATTTTTCCAGTTTTCAAGTAGGATGCAACATGCTCTTTTTTTATATTTCTCTTACCATTAGAATCCATTCCAAACAATTTAAACAAAATCTCCACAGATCGTAGTTCCTTTAAAAAAATATTTGGGAATATGCCACTGCATAGAGTAGTAAAAGTAAGACCTCCTCTCTCAGAGATGCTCCATTTCCAGTAGAATTTAATATACATTCAAGAGTTCCTTAGCAATAATGTGCAGATTCAGAATTATTCCAGCAATAAAGAATCAATGATACATATTCAAAGCTCATATTTAGTTCTGCTTTAAATATATTTAGAGATTGATATTCATTTAAATTTATTTTTATTATTATTTATTTAAATACATATTAACTCCTTATGAAAATATATGTGTGTCTATATACAATGTGTATACACACATTTTAATAAGGAGTAAAGGCAATTCCACTACTCTTAAGTTCTTAGATATTTTTCTTTTGACTTAGGTATACTTTCCTAACTTATTATGTGTGCATAACTACAGGCACAACACAAAGAAACGTCATCAGGTCAGATCCCAGACTACTGCACTGGACTGCATAGTTTGGGGAGGAGGTCATAAGCCCTCAGTGCTGAAAGAACAGGTTAAGGAGCATTTAGAAAAGCGGGATGTGTACAAGTCCACAGGGCCAGATGCAATGCATCTGAGGGTGCTGAGTGAGTTGGCTGATGTCATTGCAGAGCTGCAGGCCACTATCTTTGAAAACTCATGGCGATCAGGGGATGTCCTAGACAATTGGAAAAGAGCAAATACAGTGCCAATCTTTAAGAACAGGAAGAAGGAGAATCCAGGGAGCTACAGACCAGTCAACCTCACTTCAGCCCTTGCAAAAATCATGGAGCAGGTCCTCAAGGATGGATTACATTTCTAAGCACTTGGAGGAGAAGAAGGTGACTGTTAGGATTGTTAGGACTCACCAAGGGCCCACTGAACTGCATTAGCAGAACTGTTGCCAGCAGATTGAGGGAAGTAATTATTCCATTCTATTTTACATGAGTGAGGCCCCATCAGGACTACTGTGTCCAGTTCTTAGCCCCCAAAGGATATGGAAAAATTGAAGAGAGTCCAGCAGAGAGCAATGAAGATGGGTCAGGGGCTGGGGTACATGATTTCTGAGAAGAGGCTGAGTGTTGTTTAGTTTGGCAAAGAGAAGACTGAGAGGGGATGTGATAGCAGCCTTTGACTACCTGAAGGGTGCTTCCAGAGAGCTAGACTGTTCTTAGTGGTGACAGATGACAGAACAAGGAGCAATGGTCTCACATTGCAGCAAGGGAGATTTAGGTTGCATATTAAGAAAAACTTTCTCACTAGGAGGGTGGTGAAGCACTGGTACAAATTACCTAGAGAGGTGATAGAATCTCCATCTTTGGAGGTTTTTAAGTCTCAGCTTGAGAAAGTCCTGGCTGGGATGATCTAGTTGGAGATGGTCCTGCAGGGGGTTGGACTAGATGACCTGCTGACAGCCCTTCCAACCCTAATTTTCTATGATTCTATGATCAGGGATGGCTGCTGTGGTAAGGTTGTTGAATACAATGATTTAAGGTACTTGTTTGCACTCTCTCGCTCTCCACTGAGTGGTACTTGTTCTGGTTAGCAGCCTTATTTCCACCCAATAGGGCTACTATGTGATCAAGTAAAAGTTGCAGAATCAGTGACTTGGGACATTTTCATTGTGGAACAAGCAGAAATGCTTTTAAAACTTCACATCTTGGTCACACATTTTTACAGGCCATAGTATTCACAAATACAGGAAAATGCCTATAATTCTATTGTGCCACTAGGTTTTCTTGGATCTGAACTTTTTGAAGTAAAGATGTAACCCAGCCATCTGGGTTCATTCAGTCATTACTCTTTTTATGGTAGTCTTAATGCTGAAGAACTCAAAACAACTGGTTAAAACAGCTGATGAAATCTTGTATTTAGCTACTTTGTGTATTTTTTTTAATTCAGTATTTTTAACCAAATTTGCGTGATCTCCTTTTCCAATTTTACTACAGTAGTTGATCATAAAACTAATAAAATAGTTTGTATCAAGTGGAGCTTCTTATTTACTGGGTTTACATTTTTTTATTGTTTCCCTTTGCAGCTGACTTGATAAAGTAAACAAACTCAACAACATACATTTAACAAGTCCTGAAATGAATGAAAGCCATATGGTTTTAAAGTACTGGGTGTAGTATTTATACTGTGCATGACCATTTGTAATCTGTGGTATAAATCCCTGGAAGTCACAGAAAAAGAAACCACATAATTCTATAAATTATAGTACAAGCTTCAGAGAAGGCATAGCTGAACTTGACTTTATACCAGATAGCTCATTCTGGTCACATATACAGCGATATCTTTCCTCTCTTACACATCTGCCTAGATACAGTTAGGACTTATTCTCAAAAGAACTGTCAAGACTGCAAATTTCCCAAAGGACCTCATCTTTATAACTGATCCCTAGGTTGTCCTAAATTTCAGCCTGTCTACAAAACCATTAATTCTGCAGTATAGGTTCATCTTAGAGCTAAATTATTTTTCAAGTGTTTATGCAAGGATATTACTTTTTTTTCTTCTAGTTGTATATCTTCAGGCCAGAGGTGACCATAATAAGAAGATAATGGCATTGACTTAATGTGCATTGTTATCTACAGTGACAACTCTTTTGAGTACAGGATGGTATCCAAGATAGCAATCCCAAATTTTAAAACATGGCAAAACAGTGTTGAGCCCCAGCTCAAGTCTGGGATCATGTCCGGTATGCAGCAACAGCCAATGAAGATACCAGGGGTGGAAAGTACAGAAGAAGTTTATTGCTAGCAATAAATGGTGTGAGCAATAAATGGATAGTTCACGTGACAAGCACACTCGAGTATTATCTCTGGGTATTTTTATACAGAAGTTTGCAAGGTTTCGCAAGTGTGCTGTTCAGTGATTGGTTACAAGTGAGTGACGCAAGAAGTTCTCTACTGAGCATGTCTCTATACCTGTGTTTAAGCCATGTGCCTCATTTATATACATGTATGTTTCATTAGCATACTTTTTCTCCACCTAGGGGTGTGATTTTTAGTATTATAATGAGCCCTTCGACCCAGCTCCCTGTCTTTTCTTATTTTCTTTTAAGCCCCTCTTTGCCCAGTACTGATGTCTCCTTCTTATCATCACAGATGGGCATTCCTCACATAGCAGTCTCTTCTCCTTACTGTATTTGGGCAGAGGTTACTAGGGCATCTCCTTACAACAGCATTCCTATCCCCTCCTAATAAGCATACAAAATAACATTATAGAATATTATGTTACTTAAAAACCCACTGCGGTGTATACAATTGAATCAGTTTGGATAATTGTCTAAGAATAGATTTGATGTAATTCATTCCAGTTACTGTAAACCAGTGGTTCTTGACCATTTTAGACTCAAGGCACCGCTCATTAGACTCAAAGCATCCCTCAGAAAATGGCAGCTCTTGGCTTACATGCATATGCATACTTATGCACAAAAAATGATAGGACAGTTTTGCTGCAAAAACTCAGAGCCCAACAGGTAGGAATGTTTTTTATGCTATAAATTCCTATTTGAAATCTCTGGGTCTTTCGTGTGGTTAATGGGGTCAGGGGTAGGCAATGTTTTTGGTCAGACTGCTGAAAAATCTCAGTGTCTACCACCTTGTAAAGTGCCAGAGTGCTGGTATGCCAGAAAAACAAAACTGGGGGAGGAGGGTACACAGCAGGATGCACTGCATATTAATATAGCTGATAATAATAAATGCTGATTTTTTAAGGTAAATACCACGTTTTCTAAAAATTCGAAACCTGGTGACAATAAATAAAACTTCATTCACTATCTATGTTCTTGTGTATTCTTTTTTGTTAAGCATGTTGTGATGAGAGAGAGAAAAAAGAGAGGGGAAAGAGAGAAGAGAGAGAGAAGAGGGGAGAGAGAGGAGAGAAGGGAAAGAGGGAGAAAGAAGAGAGGAGAGGAAGGAGAGACAAGAGAGGGAGAGGGAAGAGAGATTGAGAGGGAGAGACAAGAGAGGGATAGAGAAGGATATGGAAGAGAGAAGAGAGGGAGAGAGGCATGGCGAGAAGCAGGTACAGGCGGAGGCATTGCAGGCAGGCTGGGCCCTTGGGAAGATGGCATCCAGAGGACAGTGGGGACTGCCCCGGGGCTTTGCAGACTTGGTGCGTAAGGGATGCCCAGTGCACCTGAGGCGGGGCCTGGTCTAGCCTGCACAGCTCTGTGGGGATGGAGCACAGCTGCCCTGCCCACAAGAGGATGCTACCTGGCCAGGGCAGGATGCAGGGCTCTGGGGGTTCCCGCCTCAGCCTCTGTGTGTGCTGGGCACAGTGAAAGTGGGGTAGAGCCGTCTGGGCTGCAGCAGGTGCCCCCAAGCTGCAGGAGCCCCCTGAGCTCTGGGTACAGCCACCACAGGTGCTGCTTAGAGCCAAGCCATGTGGGGGCGTGTAGCACAGCAGTTGTGCACTGTGCCTGCCCTGGCCCCAGCCCCTTGAGGCTGGGGCAGCCATGGCAGTTGTTCCTAGGAGCTCTCATGGCTACACCCTTGCACTGGGAGTGGCTCTACCATGCTCACACTATTCCCAGCACGCAGGGAGGCCAAGCTTGGAGCCAGAATCCCCCTGAGCCCAGTGTCCTGCCCTAGCCAGGTAGCATCCCCTTGCAGGCAGGGTGGCTGTGCCCCATCCCGATGGAGCTTTGTGGGCTGGGCCAGGCCCCACATTAGGTGCACTAGGCACCCCCATCCACCCACCTACCCACCATGGCTCAAGCCTCCAGAGCCCCAGGGCAGCCCCCACTTCCTGTCCAACCCCTGCCTTCCCAAGGGCCCACCTCCTGGGCCAGCCTGCCCATGGTGCTGCCCCTCATGCCACCTGAACCCTGCCCTAACTGCCCAGTCCCAGTGCTTGGCACCCCAGTGCTGCCTCTGCCTGGGTAGGACAGGGCAGCCCAGGGCTCACCCACCCACTGGAAGTATCTAGCCCAGTGACCCTGTGCAGTGCTTGCCCTCCAGGGCAGCTCCCTCCAGGGGCTGGGCTGGGCTAGGGGGTGCAGCCCAGGGACAGAGCCCAGGGTCAGCAGAACATGAAGAGCCTTCCTGCCTGGGTGCTCCCCCTACTCTGTCCCTGGTGCCCGCCATAGCACTGGCACCTGTGGCTGCTCTGGAGAGCCCAAAGCAGCAATTAAAAAAAACAAACAAACAATTTACTTAAATGCCCCAACTCACACCCCTGCTCCCCTTTGATTCCTGCTCCACCCAAAGTTTAAAAGTCTGTTAGCAGCTCCTGGTAAGGAAGCTCCTACTTCACAACTCTGCAGACTGTCCCAGGGTTAGACTTTTTTCCTAACTCATTCCAATGAAGTTATATTTCTTCTTGCTTCAGTCTCAAACTGAATAATACAACCCTATTCTTTTGGATATTGCTAAAGCTTCTAGTTTATTTTTAACTGGAGAAAATGCATTTTATGTGATGATACACTTCACCAACTGTACCCTCCTTTTTCAAAATTCTAGATCTGCCCATGGTTATAATTTGTTACCTTACCTGATTATATCTTAGCATAATTTATGTATGTGTGATAAAGTTTTGCACAATGATTTATTTAAAACAAATCACAAAATTAAGTAGGATACTAAATAAATTACATAAGAAAAAAAGGATATATTCCTTGATTTCTGAGTAGGAATATTGTCTGAATAATGCATTTTTCCACTAGAATACATGTGTATATTATTAAGGATACTTGTGGAGTCACCTGAATTCCAGTTATCTGGAAAGCTTGGTCTGGGATGATCATAGGAAAGTAGAACTGGAAGGGACCTCATGAGGTCATCTAATCCAGGCCCTTGTTCAAGGCAGAATCATCCCTGACTAAACCGTTCTGTTCTGTGTAATCCACCCTCAAAAAAATTCTAGGGATGAAGATTCAAAGTTTCTCTAGTTAGCCTGTTCCAAAGTTTAACCACCTTCATAGTCAGAAATTTCTTCCTAATCTACAAACTCAACCTGTAGCAGAAAGAATTTAGACCATTGCTTCTATTCCTATCTCCTACAGGCACAGATAAGTTTCTCTCTAGCCTCTTTATAATGGCCCTTCAGGTATTTGAAGACTGTTATCAACAACTCCTTCAGTTTTCTCTTTTCCAGCATAAGTAACCCTAATTCTTTCAGTCTTTCCTCATTGGCCATGCTTCCTAGACCTTTAATTATGTTTGTTGTTCTCTGATGAACTTCTTCCAATCTTTCCACATTTTCTTGAAGTGGGGGCTCAAAACTTGACACAATACTCAGGTGAGGCATCCCTGGTGCCAAACAGAGGAAGAATCCCTGCCCTTAATTTGCAAAATATACTCCTCTTAATACAATCCAGTATGTAGTTGGCTCTTTTCCAACAAGAGCACACTGGCTCATATTCAGCCTATGGACAACTGTAACCCTCAGGTCCTTCTCTGAAGCACTTTGATAGTCTTGATGGGTCAAGTGACCAACAAAGGGGAAGGGCCTGGAGTATAAAGACTGGTCCCAGATAGCAAGTGAGGGTGGGAAGGAGAAGGCTGGTTGCAGGAGTCAGAACTGGCCACCCTTTCAAGAGAGAGGGGGTGACACACCAGTAGCAAGAAAGCTGGTTCCCTGAAGAGATGGTGAGTAGAACCCGAGGATACAAGCGTTCCAGTTGCTGTAGACAGATGCGTGTATTTTTGAGCCCAGATGGAAGAAGCTTCATGTTCTGGACTCTTATGACCCAGTGTGGAGAAGAAGTTCTGTTAACCTTTTGTTGATAACATCTGGTGGACATAGTGTTGCTATAAGGGGAAGTGGTAGAGTGACAAGGAGCTGTACCGTGCATTGATTGACCCCGGAAAAGTAAAATTGTGAGCCCAAAACAGAGTAAAGTATACTTGCTCCAAGGCCTAGTCCCGGCAGGCTGACAGAGGCTAGGACCTTGCAGGTTTAGCCCATAGGGTTGATCCTCTGACTAGGGAGTCAAAGGATATGGTGATTGAGATAAGAATAAGGAGACCTCATAGCCAGAGAGGCTGTGGCCAGTTGATAACTAATTGAAACTTAAGCAGAATAAGGCTGACAGATTGTAATGCCTGATTTTCCCTTCCTTTTCCCCTTCCCCCACGCCTTTTTTCCTTGTGGGATAAGGCAACAAGACATGGTAGGTAAGAATAAGGGAGTGCAGGAGCAGCTGTGAACTATTTCCCTGAATCACCTGTCATTGTCATCCTGTAACAAGATATACAAGTGCTTGACAATGAAAACAGTTGTAACAAATGAAGAGTTTAATAACCCACAAGTGTTGTGGGAATACGAGCCCCTGGAATGCACAGAAATTTAAACTTTCAGATGAGATTTTCTTTTTCATGGTTTTTCTTTTATTCTTCATATTAGATTGGAAGCAGGGAATAAGTTTTCTGTGAGAGGTTGCAGTAAGAAAGCTGTGTTTATACAGTAGACTGCAATAAACAACAGTAAAATGCCACATTTATGGTGAACAGCTACTTTTCACAGAATAAAAAATTAATGTGAATATTCTATAAGAAATTGTAAGTTAAAATGATTAAATGAAATCCCTTGTCCCCCGGTGTACTGCCCTAAAAAGGAAGTTAACACAATGTCTATTGATGATTCCTACTGATCTCAAAGCAAAATGAATTAAGAACAATGGGGCTTGATGAAAGAATCAGTGGATGATTTTAATTTGTTTTTTGGTCCTGTGTTACTGAAAAGGTCAGACTAAGTGAGTGTAACAGTCACTTCTGGCCTGAAATCTATTAATCAGTTCCACAGGGTATTACTATGAAACACTGAATGGAAAGTTAAAAGACCATTAAGAACACAAGGACTGCCATTACTGGGTCAAAACATAGATTCACCATGACCATCAACCTGTGACCACAGATGGGTGCTGCCGCTTTTCCCTGACTGCTAGTGGGCCAGAGAGCAGCAGGAGCCCTGCTGACCTGCTGCAGTCTCCTCCTGTCCTCATCACCACCTGACCTGGACCTACAGCTCACTCCCCTCTTGAGGGGGAGAGGAGGGCCTCCTGCTTCACCCACCACCACCAGAAGCCACCACCTGCTGCTGTGGCCACTTGTAGTAAAAGGGGACCCAACAATGCCAGTGGAGTTCCTCCATCAGCAACACCACCTATCTGCCTGATAGCTGCTCCACAACAACCCCTGTGTCTAACCTCATAACCTAAGGTATGAGTCCTGTGCTCCACTCCCCCTCTCTCAGTGTTTGTCAATAGAAGAGTAAGCCAGCTGCATGCTTCCCCACTTCATCCTGTTTGGGTTCTTGTTTGTTTTTTTGTGTCCTGTCCCTGCCCCAAACCCCAAGCCCACACCTTCACATGGTCACCACTCCCACACAACACCCCCCCATCCAGTGAAGCTGAAGGAGGCACCCTGGACAGAGGGGGAACATATGGTTTCCCCTCTCAAACCCCACATGGCCCCTTCCCACCTAGCTTCCCATGGCAGGACAAAAGCCCCTTGAGGGGGCTGCCATGCCAGCATCCCCAGCCATGGGTTGCCAATGAGCCAGGAAAGACCTCATAGGGCCACAGGGCTCCTCATGGACAGTCTTCCCCAGAAGGGCCCATGGGACCCCCAAACCTGAATACAGCAAGGGAAAAGGCAAGGCCTTGTCCTCCTCCTCCTCCTCCTCTACAAGGGGTGGGAAAGGTAAAGGGCCTGCAAAAAAGTCAAATTATCAACACCTGCAGAGACTAGTGGCATGTTAGTAGATATCCCACCTACTCCACCTTCCCCCCACTCTTTAAGCCTGGCTGCTCAGTCCAGTAGCTGAAGCAGGTGGCTTCAGTGCAGGTGGCTTTTGGGAAACCTGAGGCCTTGGAGCCTGGACCCTCCATTGCCTTTGCCCACACATCCTCATGCAACTGGGTCCCATCCCCACCATCACCAGGTGCAATGGGGTGCACTGCGACATGCAGAAGATAGAGCCACCTCCCTCTGAAGACTATATGTGTGTGCTTATTCAGGCAGTGGAAGCCAAGAAAATCATAGCGGCTTCCAGACACTATGGCAAGGATATCTTCTACCTTGTCATGTAGGCCACTGTGTAGGAGTTGGTGGAAAAGGGGCCTGCAGCAAGGGGCAAGCATGTCTCCCTTAAGCCCCTGGAGGAGCTGGGGACCCAGGTGCTACTCAACCCCATTCCCCCAAACACCAATAACTGGGTCTTCATGCCCTTTCTCCAATTCCTGGTGAGTGTTCTCCCTTGTCACCACCCTCCTGCTGGGGCACTGTGACTCCAACCTCTGCTACATCCAGTCCTTCTGTTGCCATGTCACCATCAACTGGCACAGGTAGGGGGGTGGGGTGGGCACAACACCATTATGGTTTCCTTCAAAGGCTTCCCCCGAAATACATCTACTACACAGTGTGTGTGTGTGCGGGGGGGGGGGTAGCTGGGGGGGGGTGAAGTGTTTTTGGGGCTAAGCACCAGGGCACTTCTGTCAAGAGTACTGCCTCAGTCAGCAACAGGGGGTACCAAAAGTCTATGCCAAAGAGAGGGGTACCACCACAGGCACCCCAGCCCCAGTGTCCAACCTACCTGCAAGCTCAGGGGGACCTCATGCCACAGCCACTGGAAGTGTCCCAAAGTGAGGGGCAGCACAGGCAAGGAAAGGTGGCAAGGGCAGCATGCCTGTCCTCATCACCATACCTCCACCATGACCCTCTGTTAGCCCCCACTCCACTCCCAGAATCCTAGGAAGACTCCTCCCTAGGTAACCCTGAGCTGAGTGAGTGCTTGTCCCATATAGGCAGTGATCTGCCCACACAGCAAGGCAAAGCATAAGGCCCAGGTCCAGCTGGCATGGGCACTCTGGTTATGAAGGAAGCCCCCATGCCCACCACCTCCTGAGTTGCACCAGGAACCAACTCTACCCCCAGAAAAAATCAAAAAGAGATTTGTTATCACCATGGAGGAGGGCCCAGTAAAAGGCACAGCTAGCCTGTAGTAGAAGAGACCTCAGAGGAGACTCCAAATTCCACCAGCTGTAACCGTCCTCCCACCACCACAAGCATTGGGACTCCATCCACCCTGGGGGTGAGTCCAGTGGTGAAGCCTTCCCCCTCCAACCACTTAGGGGAGGTGGGAGCCCTGAGGCTCATGCCAGTGTGTCCCAATGGGGTAGAGTTCCTTCCCAGGGGCTTCAGGGAGGGGACCAAAGCATTAGAAAGACCTTTGACAATGTCTCTCACTCCATTCTCATTAAAAAAAAACCTAGGAGACTGTGGTGTTGATACCTACACAGTCAGATGAGTCACTAGCTGGCTGGAGAGCTGCACCCAGAGAGTGGTGGTGGATGGGTCTTATTTAACCTGGAGGGATGTGGGCAGTACTGCATCCATTTATGGGCGCTACACTTCAGGAGTGATGTGGACAACATGGAGAGGGTCCAGAGTAGGGCCACCCATATGATCAAAGATCAGAGAGGCAGGATCTACGAGGAGAGGCTATGGGACCTGAACCTGTTCAGCTTCCATAAGAGAAGGCTGAGGGGGGATCTAGTGGCCATTTACAAACTAGTCAGGGGGGACCAACAGGCATTGGGAGAGTCCCTGTTCACCTGAGCACTACCAGGAATGACAAGAAATAATGTCCACAAACTGGCAGAGGGTAGATTCAGGCTAGATATCAGGAGGCTCTACTTCACTGTCAGGGCTGCTAGGATCTGGAACCAACTTCCAAGAGAAGTGGTGCTGGCTCCTACCCTGGGGATCTTTATGAGGAGGCTGGATGAACACCTTGCCAGGGTTGTTTGACCCCAGTACTCTTTCCTGCCATGGCAGGGGGTCAGATTTGTTGATCTGCTCAGGTCCCTTCAGACCCTACCAACTATGAAACTATGAACCCATTACCAGCCAGGTGCCCAAACAGTCTTTTCCACCCTGATCAAAGCCAAGCCTGCCTCAGACCCCAGTCTGCCCAAAGGCCCCAGTACTGAAGAGGAGTGGGAAGCAGAGTACTCCACTGAACACCTCCTCAATCCTGAGGAGGGGCCTACACAGGAACCCCTGCCATTTGGCCTGCTCACCTCCCATACTACCCCCTCCCCCACCACAAGGAGCTACATCTCTCTCCCTTTCTCAGTATCAGGGGATGCAGCTTAGGTGGTTGGGCTGTGCTCTGCTAGGCCTCTGCTCCTATGGAGGAAGAAGAGGGAGAAACACCAACCACACCTGACAGCAGGAGGAGCCCACTGAACCACAGGACTAGGAGAAGGGTGACTGGGAGTCTGGGCTCCATATAGCCCACAGACCTCTGGGCTCCAGCAATACCCAGGGAGAAGATGATCTAATTACTGGAGAACACATGGCACTCTGGGAAGAAGGTGCAGCTCACCCTGGACCACTGGGAGGATTTCCATCAAGTCCTCCCATTCAGCAAGGGCTCTGTTGGGGGAAAGCAAGGAGCACAAGTGGAGCAATGCCAAAAATTATCACTGAGCCTACAGCTTCCAGGACACCCTCTACAATTTTGGAAGGGCAGTGGGATTCCTGACGGGCTTCACAACTTGTGTTACTTACTGTGAAAGTCCAGCCAAGCCCACTATGGACCCACCTATGGAGCCCCTCACTGTGGTAACCCTCAACCTGCGCAGCTGCAGGTCTCTGTAGGTGCCTGGTACTCTCCTTCCTCGGTGGGGAAGAGGGAGAGGGTAGTTTACTCTTCCTGAAGGAGACCCACACAATTCCAGACACCAAAGCCAACTGGAGTAGGAAGTGGGTGGCTGGAGTGGGGAGGCCGGGTCTACTTCTTCCACCTCATAGAGACATCCTGTAGTGTGGAAACCCTGTTCTCCCCAAGCCTGCAGCCAGAGGTCCATCTCACCACTGATATAGTGCCAGGCTGCCTGCTTCATCTCCAGGTCTGAATACAGGGGCTTGTCCTCAACTTGTAAACATCTATGTCCCTGTGCATGACTCGGAGATGGCCCATTTCTACCAGCAGGTGATTGCCTACCTCAGGACCCTGAGCTTTAGTGAGTCCCTGGTCCTTGGCAGGGACTTTGTTGCCTTCAACCTGCAGGGCTGTCAGAGGGTAGAGCCAGGCCACGATGGTTGTTCTCAGGGAGATCATCATGGGCCACTCCCTGGTGGACATATGACATGTCCACCACCTGACGACACCACCACCTTCACCTTTGTCAGGGTGCAGAAGCAATGGGCATGTCACTTCTGGTTGGACCAAATCTACATCTCTATGCTAAACACCACCCAAGTCCATGCCTTCAGCACTTCAGTGACCACTACCTAGTACACACTACAATCATGCTACAGCCTGAACATCCAGGCACTTCAACAACAGTTTGATGGAGGATGTGGGATTTGTGGCTGCTTTTCAGGAGTTCTGACTGTCCTGGCATGGACAGCAACAGGCCTTTCACTTAGCTCAGGGGTGATGGGGCTTTGGGAAGGTGTGCGTCAGGCAGTACTATCCCTGGTACATCTGTGGGCACAGGAGGCAGCTAGAGAGTAGCTTGAAAGGGAGGTGCTGGAGTGGAGAGTTGTTTGGAAGTTGACTCAGACAACTCATCCTTCTGTAGAAAGTGTTGGGAGAAGCAGGAAGAGCTTAGAGCTCTGGTTGACTGTTGTGCCTAGAGCACGTTTGTCCACTTACGTGCCCAGATCCTCTGGGAGACAGACCATGGTTCCTACTTCTTCTATGCCCTGGAGAAGAGCAGAGGTGCCAAGAAGCACATAGCTTGCCTCCTGGCAGAGGATGGCATCCCCCTCACAGACCCTGGTGAGCTGTGAGAAAGGGTAAGGGCTTTCTATACAGAGCTCTTCTCATTGTATCTGACCAACACCAATACCTGCCAGGTCCTGTAGGAGGAACTGCAGCAGGTCAGCATAGGTGACTGGGACTGGCTCAAGGGTACTTTCAGCCTTGCCAAGATCTTGAAAGCCCTCTGCTTCATGCCCACCAACAAAGAGCAAGGAATTAACAGGCTGACCATGGAGTTGTGATATCTACAATCAATATGCATAGCCATGCAAATACAAATTCTCAGTGGCTGCATCTACATGAGATGCTGACTGTTCAGTAGCTTGTTACTACTGCAGTCAGTCACCTAAAAGCCATTTGGTGATGCTTCTAAATGTGTATGCAAGTATTAAATGACTGTACAGATGCAATACTAAAGGTGTATGCAGGTATTAAATAACTGTACAGTAACAACTGGGCAGTCAGCGTCTCATATAGATGCAGCCAGTGTTTTCCTCTTGCATCCATCCAGACCTTGATCTCTCTAACTAAGAACAGCTTATGTCCCTCCTGAAAACTTATCATCCCTTTTAGTCCATATGGCAAAAGGCATCACTTTGCAAAGATAGCCATGCTGGCTCTTCATGCATTAGCTCTGGAACCAGAACAGAGAAGGGGTGAAGCTATATGTTATACTTAGACTATACTAAGGGCTTTTAAAACGCAAGCATCTACATGCTAAAGCTCATTAATTTGTGCCAAGTGCCCTCTGAGCATCTCAAAATGATGTCACTTTAGGCAAGGTTTAACCCTGGTCATGCTTTTGTTAGAGTAACTTCAGTCTGCTCCACCAAAATAATATTATCAAATTTCAGTCCTCCAACATCCCAGGCTGCATCCCTCCTATCCTCCTCCCTCCCAACCCAGAACAGAGATAGAGCCCAGGTGTCCTGGCTCCTAGCCACACCCCTGCTCACCAACCCTCTAATGACAAGTGAAAGCTGTGCAGGCAAGAAATGGGGTTAACCCTTAATATGAGACTGATCACAGCATACTCTAATTTCAACATTGCTTAACATTCCACAGATTCAGTATGGTCTAAGCATAACGTCACCCTAGTTATATTTAGAATAGTGCCTGGCTTATTAATTAAGGTGCAGGTCTATGCACATTCAGGTGAGTGGATGAGAGAAGACACTAATCCTTCCTGTTGGTATTTACACATTGAAGTAGACCTAAAGAAGGAAAAATAACAGCTAAAGCCATCAAGATGGTCTTGTGCTTCAATTTCTGGATACATTGCTACTGCAGAATCACAGGATGTCATCTCCAAAACCAGCCTTGGCTGCCTGATCATCCAAGTATAAAACATCTTCAGAAGCCCAGGGGAAGCCCAGAAAGAAGCTAGCACTAGTGAGGGCAAGGGACAGGCAGGCAAAAAGTGGATTCATTTGCAACACTGCATTGACTCTGTTCCTCTCACCTCATTCTCCAGGCAATCACTAGACTTAGAAAAAATGAATGAATATAGCTAAACTGGGGACTGGATACTCCTTAAATGTATACACATCTCTATAATTATTTTAAGTATAGTATTATTCTTTTATTTTTTTAATATTTTATTTAGAGCTTCTGTCTTCTATCTGGCTTATATTGGGGTATGACAAGGTATAGTTTGATTCCTTATAGCTACAGACTAAGGACTGGATATTCTTTTATATTTATTAGTATTCTTTTCAATATTTAATTACATTAGGAGGTTCTGCTGTAGTCTCTTAGGCTTATGTTTGTGTGGTATATAGGTATTTTTTTTTTGAAAGCTTCATAAATACCAGAGCTGGATAATAGGAATCAAAAACTTGTTATATTCAGTTAACATCTCTAGGCACCTATTTGGGTCAATCTCTTTATCAATCTCTTAAAAGCACTCACTGGTCTCCTTAGCTTTTAAAAAATACACCCATAATGTGTAAGGTGTAAATTATCATGTAATCTTAGTTCTTGCCTCTCTCCTTTCTGGTTCACGTGGCTTTTTACACAGTCCCAGGTAGGCGTAAGTGTGGAGCTCTGCATCAGATTTTTGAAACTATGACCTGTAATAAGCAAGCTAAACTACATCAAATTAAGTGCCTTATTGCTGATTATTTTCTCTTAGATTGATCTCAGAAAGATATATTAGGTAGTGTACTTGGAGCCTTTTCAAAATATCTGATATGAATCTTTAGCTACAAAAATTATAAATTTACCAACATTCTTTGGAAGATTAAGATAACGTATCTTGTAAAAGTCACTTGACTTAAGAGAGTATATGTATTCTAGGAATGCAAATGGTTGTATAAGAAAATGTAAAATAATTTTTTCTACAAGAGATGTGCTTAATTTTATAAACACTCGAACATCTCCATTTAACTGTTAAACAGACCATATAACCAGAAAACATTGGTTACTTCAAAATTCATATGTATACCTTTAGAAATATATAGCCCCTTTTGTTGCTTCTTATGTCACTGTAAGCATTTGAATTTCCTTTGAAAAATATACTTGCTAATGTTTTATATTTAAATGCCAGCCTTTCTATCAAAACTACCTAATACCACTTTTATATGAATAGTAAGTGGATGTTTTTTTCAAATACAGTAAGGTTATTTGCTGCTTCATTTTATTACTTAACAGAGAAGCTATTTTAATTTTAAAATTGCTATTAATTGGATATTATTTAGTGGTTTGGCAGTGCTAAGGCTACTCCTTTTCAAGCAAAGGGTGAAAAAAGAAACTATCAAGGGTGGCTAAAAAAAATAAAGACAATGGCTTATGTTTAAAAACTTCCCTTAAAACCTGCTTCAGTATAAAGGAGTTTTGAAAGAACTTGATACAGGAAACGTGAGCGTTTGGACTCAGTTCTGATACAGCTACTGGGATACTTCAGAAAATGACCTGAAAAAAGAAAGATCTATCTGTAAATACCTCCTAAGAATTTAGTACCACAAAGAGAAAAAACTATTACAGGCATTATCATGGTGTGTATGCATTAGCAGATTGCATATTCATGAGCTACAGATCCTATCAAGACCATTCAATGATGCTGTTGAGCTAATGTAAAGGTGACAATGGCTGATATTTGAATCCAGTCAAGACTCAAAAGAAGTGTGCTTTTTACCTTCAGAGAGACTATAAAAAAAAGAATACATCTCTCTAAATCAGTGATTCTTAACCCTTTCAGATTCAATGCATCCCAGAATTTAGCACAAATCATTTTTAAAAACGAATGTTTGCATAGCATAATGCATAGTATGAAAATATAAGCATATACATATTCATATTCACAGCCAGATGCTGCTCCAAGCAGTACTGGACTGCCCTATGTCAAGCAATACAGTTTGCCTCATATACAGGAAACCTGCAAGTTATGTCTCATGGCCTGAAGAAAGTCCTTGGTCCAACTGTCACTAAAGTCACCCCTCTCAAGTCTGGAGATGGCAAACTAAAAACCACTGAAAAAACAAACTCTGTGGCCTGAGTCTGGACCGAGCATTCATAGTAGTGAGCCAGTCAGGAAGGTACTGGAGTTGCCAAGCACTCCAAGGCCATGGCACTGCCTCTGCACAGCAGGAGCCATGGAGCGGAGGTACCACACCTGGCCCCGCTGTACCCTGGTGTTCCTGCTCACCCTGACTCGGGGGGGGCACTGCATCCTGGGATATTAGAAGACTTCACCTTGGGTGGAATAGTTGCGGAGATTGACCTTACTTTAATTGAACAGGAGCAAAATTAGGCAGACTAAATATACTCCTGCCCTAAACTGATATAATTTTAACTTCTGCAAACATGCCTATCGTTTTTGGACACATTCCCCACTCTCATTCTGCCCCCTATGGTAGTGAACCAAAGATAATATTATAAGATAGTCTGGGACCGGAGTAAAGGAGAGGAGACTTCACATTAAATGATGTGCCTTAGAGTTGAGTGCCTGAGTGTTTATGTGGAATTTACTGCAAATATGTTTCCTGTTTTGTTTTAAGAGACCCAGCAAGGAAAATCAGTTACGAGGAGAGGCTTCCATATGAGGAAAAACTAAAGAAGCTAGACCTATTCAATTAGAAAAGAGACGTTTGAAGGGGGACAGGATTAGGGGTACAGGATCTGAATCAGAACTTCCTGAACCTTAACTGCTGGAGGCTACTAGTGAGAGAGGAACAGTGAACAAAAAAACTATGTTCACACCCAGTTCACTCTCCTTTTCAGCATCCACTCTCTGCAACTGTATAACTGTAACAGAGCAAAGAATTCTCCGTTACTTCCAGAAGTGTGAGCAGCAACCAGGCAGCCTGCATCTGGCTGTTATCCCAATTAGGCAATGATGCCTGATTGGCAAACAGGACCCAGCTGTTCTATATAAGGGCTGGGCCCTGAACAGCAGGGGCAGTAATCTGCTGCCAGGAGCTGAAGAGATACCACTGTCTGAGATGCTACTCTGTACAACTTGAAGACAAGGGAGGAGCTATTGGGGTGGTAGAAGGCTCCTTGTCCTCGGTACAACAGAAAACTGCACCGTGCCAGGGAAGGGTGGTCTGGTGGGGCTGTCTGTGTCAGAACAGTCCCCCAGAAATTCCAGGCCAGTGACCTCCCCAGTGAAAGACTGATTGGGGCACCTGATAACACCAGCCCCCACATCCCTGCTGGGTATCAAGATCAAGACAGAGGAGCCCAGGCTCACTGAGTACTGAGGCAGGGTCCAGGCCAAGTGGAGGGATGTAGTAGGGAGCTGGGAATTAGGTTCCAGGGGTCTGGGGCCCTGAGTCTTGGGGAACCATTAGGAAAGCTCCCGGGTGAAGGGATAAGAGTTAACTTAGGGAATGCAGTGGGAAGCAAGTGGACAGGCCTATGTTGAGACTGGCTCCAGGACGCCCGCTTGTTATAGTGACGTAGACCTATTTGATGTGCTGTAGGATCATGGGCTTAGGCTCATTACAAAAAAACTATTACCTCCTTAATAAGGGAGGTCATTGATTGCTTGAGACAAAAATAAATAAATAAATAAATAAACCAGGACTGGAAGTGAGGTCATAGGTTAATAACAAGGGATCCAGAAGGGGACAATGAACAGAGCACACTGGCTAGCACCCATTACTTCTTCAGTGAGCTGAGGGAGCATGTGGATGCCAACCAGTGAAACTGCCTTGAGATGTGAACACATGAGTGACAGGAAAACAGCCCCACACTTACCTAGGTTCACCCTGGCCAGAGTCTCCTTCCTGGTTTTACAGATAGCCAGCTTGGCCAGGGCAGGAGGAGATTGACCAAGAGGTCCTGGGGCCCGGTGAGTCCACAGAGAGGAAGTGCATAACAGAAAAAGATGCAGGTAGAAATACAGCCAGAATCTCAGCAGAAGATTCTGGAGAAGGTAGAAGAGGAGCTGCAACCTGGTTCACTTGAGGTAGAAGTATGCCAGGGTTTCCCTCTATTTGCAAAAGTGGCAGGTGTCAGGGATCATAAAGCCTGCCAAATGCATGTACATGGAAATTTCTCCTTGGATGAGCGGTCAGCTGAGGTCTGTGGCAGAATGCCACCTGTCTCTCCCCAAAAACTCTGCTCTGTAACAATTTGGTTGACATGGCCCCTGCAAAGGGAAGACATCTCATCTCTTTAGGTAACCTGAGTTGGATACATTCCTGATGCATTCCTGAGGGAGAGGGGAGACTTGAGATCACCTACATATGCAAAGTACCTATCACTCCATAAAAAGGTCCAACCAAATATAAAGTTATATCTCTAAGCTATTAACCAAGCTATTAACCAGCTTCCATTTACATGTGTAGCAAGGTCTCCTCTGTGTCATCTGACTAGGCTCCTATCCAGAGGGGTGCACCATGCCCAGATGGGGCTGGGAGTCCATCAGCTGGGGGGACTCTGAACCCTGGTAACTGTGGATGTAGGGTCCTGACAGTGCCCTACAGCTGCCTGGGCCCAGTGTCCAGCAGCTGTGGGACTCTGGATCCTGGCAGCCACAGGGCACAAGTGCAATCGTCCAGCTATGTGGGGCTCCACAGCTGGAATATGGCAGCTGCTGCATCTCCCAGCTCTAGAGGTATGTGGGGCACAATGGCAGGAGGTGCAATTGTGTAGTTTGTGCATTAGATTTCATCATTCCTTTACCTGATTGTGTAGAGGGGCCCTGGAAGAAGAGTGATTGTCACTTACCTTGCTGTCTTTAGATAAATGGGTCAGCTCTGGTTTCAGATTCTCAGACCAGTTTATTCTCCACAGAGCAATCTTGCTTCCATAATAAATGGGACAAACAAATTAATAAAAAAACCCTATTGCCTTCCTCCAGATGCTGAGGCTGGCAATTTTAGCTCCAAGCTTCTCTCTAGCACAACAACATGCCCTATCTTCTAGAACTCTATCCTGGAGTTCGTAGGCTTCTTTGGGGCTCCACTACAGGGTTATCACTTCCAACTAGCCCCCAGCCTTCCAGCCAGGCACGCTATCATCTATTAACTGCCTATAGCTGGTTTCCAAGCCCTTGAGCACCACACATCTCCTCAGAGAGAGCTAGGTTTAATGCCCTATCCAGAAGGTTTGGACAAAGAGGGCACATCTACACAAGATGCTACAGCACAGAAGCAATGTGCTACTGTACAGTAGCTCATTGCTATGGTGCAGTAGCATTGCCAGGCACTAACTGTGATGTGATACTACTATGCAGAAGTAACAAGTTACTGCACAGTAGCTAGTTGCTGCTGCACAGTAGCATTGGGAAAATGTAACAATGGTACTGCACAGTAATGGAGTATCCAAACCTTCCCATTACCATGCAGTCATTTAGTACTTGCTTATGCAGTAACAACTGCGCAGTCTGCCGCATATGTTGATATGAACACTGAGTCACACCTGGTGTAACTCCTCAGAGCTCAGAGGAGTGGTGTTGAGGCACATTTGTCTCTCATTGCTTGAAATTCAAAATTCATTTTGCATTTCCTGTGCAATGGGAAATGTTGGTCATAAATCACTTACGTCACCAGCTCCCCTGATTGATTGCAGATAGTCAGCCAGACCAAAGTAATTACATGTCTATATTACAGACCTCTGCCAGCATAGGTATGTCACTGACGTGTTGACTGTTGTTCAGGCAAACTGCTTTTATTGGTAAAATTGGTTTTGCTTTGGATGCTGTTTTTCTCATCCAGTACAAAACATATCTTTGCCAGGAGAATTGAATTTGTACTCGGGGCCTGTGCTTGGGCCTTACCCACCTGGTAAAGTGCTCATCATGTAGATGTAGTCTGAGACAAAGTCAGATGGCAACAAAGCAAAGAAATGCACAGACTTAAATTAGAACCATCTCCAGCTGGTTGGACTCCACTCCAAACCAACCTGGAACTGTTTCCAGGTAAGCCAGTCCACAATAGGTCTAATTGCTTTTACAGATACAATCAGTTACCACATTAAGTAACTGAAGCTTAGCCCAGACCAATTCTGTGAACCAGAACCCAGATGGAACCACTTGTGGGATGGTATAAGTGTCAACTACCACCCAGCTAGTGGGAGAAAACGAGACCCACCCAGAAACATCTTGATATCCCCACCAGTGGCATTACAACCAAACCAGCAAAATGTGCTCAGGTTGGTGGGTGGTGGTACTGCTTTAGCTAAATATTGGTTGAAGTTAGTTGTAGCTTCTGGAAAGAAGACAAGGGAGGCTGTCTTTTTGTACTAAGAGGTGATTCAGCGAATGTTTAAACGCTCTGTCTTTTGGTCATTCCTCTGAATAAAAATCTCTTATGTCAGCATTTTTCTTGCTGTTTCTCTCTCAAGGGAGAGGAGACTAGTCATTTGACAGATAGCATAGTTGGACCCATAGGAGACATATAAGTGATGACAGTGCGGGGAGGGGAGGCACAACTGCCAGGTGTTGGGGCTGGCTGGGCTGCAGCCCTATGCCCTCCTGTTGGCACAAAAATCCTGCCACCGCCTTCACTCCCATTGCTGTTTGGTCCTGGCTTCAGCTAGCTTGCAGCCCCATGCCCTACTGCTAGCACAGAAATTTGGAGGTGCACAGGCCTCCATGATGCATCACCTATGATTGGACCTCATTAGAAACAAGCTCCCTAAAAAAAGACTTGGGAGAAAAGAATCCTACTCCCCATTCAAAAATTACAACTATTTTGAGATTTGTCAGTATATAAACACATATATACTCTTTCTCATGCGGACAAGACAAGATATTGTCAAGCTGAAAGTTTCATAGGGAAATTTTGTAAGTGATTTTGGGTACCGACTCCAAAATGTGTCCAAACCCTTCTATATTTTGTTGTGTTTTAATTTATTTATTTAAGCCTCTCCTAAAGTTTGATGTCAAACTCTTCTGTTTTTCTTCCCCCCCTCACATATCTGGTCATGTTGAATCTAAAGGAAACCAATGCATTCTCATTATCCTTTTTGCTCAGTCTGTAGGACAGGCAGGAACTCAGCCTCAGATTGACAGAATGCTGGGGAAGATTCTTTGTGTTTCCAATATTTCCTCGCTCTTTGTAATATCCAATTGCTTAATACCATCTACAGAACAGAAATCTCTGCTCTCCAATTTTTTATTAAAACAAATAATAATATATTTAAAGAAGCAAACAAGCCTTACTCTATGGCTGTAATTTAAAGACAGTACAAAAGTCCTACCCAAATACAAGTAAAAAAGAAGAGACCAGAGACTCTAAGGACATAGGCAGACAAGATTCTTTGGGTAAATGTGGTATCTTTTATTAGACCAACTAAATAGTTGGAAAAATTGTTTTCTGCAAGCTTTCAGGCACAAACACCCTTTTTCAGGTATATCTAAAGTCTGCTCATGAAATGTGAGCTCTCCTGGGTAAAATAGAAGTCAAAATGCAAAATGCAGATCTGCGAAAATGAAAATGCCTGCCCGTGAGGGTTGTAATGATTTATGTCCCACAGTGAATAACAATAATTATGAATGAGGAAGAGAATAGACCTTTAATAAAATGCAACCCATATCACTACAAGGATCAGAGGGGTGGAAGACAATAGGTGAGAGACAGAAAGGGAGGAGGGAAAGGGGGTATGTTGAACTGATGATGGAAAAATGTTGCTGGTAAATTGCAGACTTACCTGGGGTTATCAGATGGCAGGCAGGTTATAATGTGTCATAAATCCAATGTCCATATTTTGTCCATGATTTTTGTATCCAGTAGATTTATGATGTGAAGTTCATAGGCTCATAATCAAATGAAAGCAACTACAAGACAGCAGAAGCACTTAACAATATAATATATTTAAACAATAACAATAAACTAAAATAATACTTAGTCTTTAGTTTGTAGCTATAACAATGCTGGATTCTAGGGACAATTCTAAAACACAGTTTGAGGAAACAAATATGCTTTATAGCTGGGGTTAGGAGGTTGCCATTCTCTTTGTAATTTTTAATTCCTATTAATGGTTGACACAAAACAGATTTGCATGACTCATACCTTAAGCAACAGCAAAACCAAAGCACTATAAAAGAATAACGTAATAGTAAATAGATAAGAACATCTGTCATACATAGTAATTCCATGCATAATATATATGAAAAAAGTATATTTCCAAAGCAATCAGTAAAGCCAAAGGAAAAATTATAATAAGCTAATATTATTGGAACAAATACTTTTATTAAGAACCATTTGGTGTTGACATCATGGCTTACTCCCTATATCAATATTAATATGTTAAAGGATACTGGTTCAGACAAAACCCATCAGCAATTAAGAAAAAAATATACCCTGAAGTCCTCTTAGAGAACAACTACACAACACAAAGTGAATAAAAATAAGAATTTATTTTCCAAATACAGGTAATGATTTCTAGCAGTCACTACAGTAAACAGAAAAACCCAAAGAGCATGTCTTGACAAGCGTGAATGTGTGGTATGTGGTGCCTCAGACAAGCATGTGTTGGGGAGTGGAGGGGGGAAGGCGTCTGTCCCCAGGAAATCCCAGGGTCAAAAAAACCTATGCCAAAAAAAAGCAGGATGGCATATGTGGCAGCAGTGTATGCCACCCCAAGTTAGAGCCTAGCTAGCCAGAGCCACACTCTGGCTGCAGCCTTTGGAGGTTCCCAGGATCCCAGGTAATGCTGCTGGAGCTAGCACAGTTGCTGGCCCCAGTCTTGTCTACCCCACGTGGGGTCACCTGCCATGCACCAGAGCACGTGTGGCACAGGTGTTCTTCAACAACAAGATGTGCTGCTGCTACTTGTCCCCAGGGAAACAAATGTCGGTGCTTGTCTGAATGTGTCCATATTGATTTTCTTGAGCTGTAGAGCAGGCCTCTGACAATTTACTAGGGCTTCTAAACCTTCAGTTAAAAAAATCTCTAAAGGCAAGAGAGATTTATATAAGGGAATTAAAAAGAAAAAGATATGTCAGAAGAAACTAATTAGTCTGTCTACTCCAGTTTTTTGTGCCCAGCTAATGACAAAAGTCAGATCTTTCAAGAGATCGTACCAGAGTATTTAATTGTGGAATGTTGTAATAAAGGAAGACATTTTTTTTTCTGAACCAGATAGAAAAAATTATTTCTTGAAGCTTAATGACTAGAAGTTCCTAAGATAAGTTTTGTCCTAGCTCCTGCAATGGCATGTGTTATTTTTGTTGGGCTAGTTTTTTAATCATCTCTTGCATCTGCCTGAATGGTATCCTGTGCCAATACATTTTTCATGTTAATTATATGTTGTGTGCAAGAATTTCTTATTACCCTTCTACATTTCTCTAGGAACCAAACTCCTATTAACTTCAGGTGGGTCAGCATTTAGCCATAAGACAAAAAAGGGACAGGTCTCATCAATCAGTTAGGCACATGAGTGTGTATCTTGCATAGGCATTGAAATGTGATTGTATTCCAATGAGCTTGGGTCCCTGAAAAAATATTAACATGTCAGTTTTTTTATTGCATCTTCATCTTAGCCTTAAAACTTGGTCACAGAAACAGTAAGGAAGAGGAGTGTCCATTTATCTTCGGCAGTAACTGATTTTCAGGGACTTGATCATGAAAGAATAGGATACTGCTTAGACACTTAAACACTCAGGGTGCTTGTAGATGTGAGGGGATGCTGCTCTGATGTGCTGTAATTATACTAATTAGCATGCTCCAATAGCCTCCATGTTTCATGTATTCAGTGTCCCCATGCTTCAAAATAGCACTTTGAATGAGCTTTAGGTAAAGTACTTCCGATTCTATTTTGAAGCACAGGATGCTCGATACATAAGACACTACGGGTGCTTTAATTAGAACAGCGGTCAGCACCATTCTGATACAGCCTCCCCACCTCTCCCCCCGCCCCTTGGAGCACATGTAAAGACACCCTTAAGTACCAGTGAGATGCCTAATATATGGAAATTAATCTGATCCCGGGTGTAAATTCAATGAAATCATTGGCAATTTTCCTATCAACTTTAGCAAGGCCAAGACTGCACTTAAAACTGGAAGTCCACATAGCAGTGCCTACTGAATGTTGCTATTTTTAAATGAACTGGAGACTTCGGATACAGGAACAAACTGAAGGTCAGCATTTCCTTGTTTGAGCCTATATAATTCTGTTCTTTCTGCTCTACCCCTGTTTTGGAAAATATGGATCTTCTGATGTTGATAAAAATACATCTTTCTCCACAGTCTTCTATTCCTTTGATTCTCTTGTGGTCAAACCAAGAATGAAAAATACTAAGTTCACCCAGGACTATCTCTAGTTGTGGCTTTAGCACATTGATACAAATGCTCTGTTCTGTGCCCTCAGCTTAGTAATTTTTGATGGCATGTTATTTTAAAAAGCTGACTAAGTGAAAGAGCAATCCAAAATGTCTTCTCACTTTCCAACCCAGATTTAACTTAGTACATAGTAATTCACAAAGCATCTCTCAAGAGTTTCTCAAGGGAATTTTTTTCCATTATAGGCCTAGGGGGCCAAGATTTCATAACTGGGTCTCAATCTTAAGACCCAAGTAAACAAAGCCTTGCCTGGGATGATCTAGTTGGGGATGGTCCTGCTTTGAGCAGGGCGTTGAACTAAAAGACCTCCTGAGGTCCCTTCCAACCTTATTTTTTATTATTCCTAGAGCTGTCAAACAATTAAAAAATGTGATTGCAATTAGTTGCACAATTTAAAAAAAAAGTCACAATTAATTCCAATTTTAATTGCACAGCTAAAAACTTAAAATTATGCACAGAAAAACTCAAAGTTTCATAGCTTGTTAGATTCATGTATTCATAAAAGTTAGGGGCTGGAAGGGACCTCAGAGATCATCAGGTCCAGCCCCCTGTGCTCAAAGCAGCTGAGGTCAGATGCATCCAGTCATCTTTTGAAGATCCCCAGGGAAGGTGATTGTACCTCTGGGGGGAATCTATTCCTGACTCTGGACACATGAACCGTAAAGAAGTTTTTCCTAATGTCTAATCTGAATCAATCCTTTATCAGTTTATGGCCATTATTCCTAATCTTCCACCAGGGGGTGCATTGGTGAAAAGGTATTATCCTAGCCCCTGATGTTCACCCCTTGTATACTTACAGGCTGTCACCTAGTCCCCTCTGAGTGTACTCTTCTCTAGGCTGAACAGTCCTGAGTGCCTCAACCTCTCCTTGTATGGTTTGTTCTCCAGACCTTTAAGCATTCATGTGGCCCTCCTTTGGACTCCTTCCAGCTTCTCCACGTCCCTATTGAACAGCAGCACCAAGAATTGGATGCAGTATCCAGCTGTGGCTTCACCAATGCTTGGTAGAGCAAGAGGATGATTTCCTTAGTCTTGCTTGTGATGCATTGGTTGATGCATTCCAGAGTGTTGTTCACCTTGCAGACTACAGCGTCGCACTGCTGGCTCATGCTGATTTTATAGTTGATTGTGATCCCCACATCTCTTTTGGTTATGCTGCTGGCTAATGGAGCACCACCGAGCCTGTAAGTATGTTGTGGATTATTTCTCCCCAGACGGAGCACTTTACATTTCTCAGTGTTATACATCATCAGGTTTAGATCTGCCCACTTTACAAGCTTGTCCAGGTCAGCCTGTATCCTCAACGTGTCTTTCAGCGTGGCCGCACTTCTCCATAACTTGGTGTTGGCTGTGAACTTTGCCAGTATGCTTTCCACACCTATGTCCAAAACATTGATGAAAATGTTGAAAAGCACTGGTCTGAGCGCTGAGCCATGAGGGACACTACTAGTCACCTTTCGCGACTTCAACTTGGTTCTGTCTATGAATGGGGCTGACCTTAGAACCAGTTTCCTAGCCACCAGACTGTTAAATTGTTGAGGTTGCAACTTGCCAATTTTACCATGAGGACATTGTGGGAGACCAAGTCAAACGCCTTTTTGAAATCCATGTATATGACATCAAGCTCATCTCCCTTATCCATGTGGCAAGTTACCAGATCATCAGGGATCCTGGTTTTCTCTGATTTTAAAAACCCCTCAATTTGGGTTAAAAAAACTAACCCCAAATCCACATTTTTTGGTGATTTAAATAAAACACTATTAATATATATATTCATATATATATAAATAGGGTCCCACTTACCTCAGCCCCTGCCCCTGCCCCTGCCCCGCTCCCTCCCTCACCATGGGGGCTCAATCTGCCCCCCTGTGTTCCTACCCTCCCCCGTGCCCCTTCTTCTTAGACTTGCTTGCTGTGTGCTGCTCCACACACCATCAGGCTAGGTTCCTGGCTGCCTGCAGGCTGTGGCTGCATGTCTGTGTCTGTGCGTGTCCCTCCTCTTCCTGCTGTAGCTGCCCGGAACTTGTGCCCAGACTGTTCTGTGGTCCTCTGTACTTCCACTGCCGCCCCATGGGGCAGCTTGGAGGCGGGGGTGACAGTGGCAAAGCAAAGCCTGGGTTCTGGCTCCCAAACCATGTGCACTATTAACACATTAAAAAATTAACACAAACAATCAACATGTTAATCACATGTTAACTGAAATTAATTAACAGCCCTAATTGCTCTATGATTCTATGATAATCCTGCAATAGCACATGGACATATTAATCTACCAGTGTGGTACATGTTGAGAGATGGGGTCCCCCAAGCTTTGCTTGCTGCTTGTGGGTTATTTGGTATACCTATCTGAGATAAACATTAATTTGAATTTGTGTAACTGATGATCTCAAACCAATAGAAGTCTATGTAAAGACACCCCTGGGCCTCAGTAAACTTTATATCACTTTAAAAAAGGTAACTGCATATCACTGGGACTTTTAGTTATCTTCTCATTAGAATGGGAGTATAAAGCAGGAAAAATACACATGTATATTATAGACAGTCTGCTAATATACTGCTCTTCAGAATCTGATTTATTGACTTTTGGTGAATTAGACTTCCATGTACTGTCTTTTTTTAACTGCTAATGTCTGGTGAGAGAAGTAATTTGGTTTAAAGATATAAAAATAATATATATTAAAACATCCTTGCTTTTTTAGGCGTTTCTGCTCTACAGTAACCTCACAGAGTTTGAATCTCTGTAGCTGTTGAAGGGTTTTATCTAAATGTAAGTTAAGAGCAGAAGGCTTCTATTACACTGTCATGTTCATTTGATTTTTTTTAAAAGGATGGCACTGTTTTGATTTGCATATTCTTTACTTGCATTTGCAGTTAATGAGATCCTATTCCAAACCCTTTCATCCCAAACTTAGATGAAATTAAATTCCTTTTGGGCACAAAACATGCTTCTGAGCATGAATAAATAGCACAGATTACTCAAAGAAATGTATAGGCATACCTGAATGCACACACAGAGTGCATGCTGAACAAGTCAAAAGCGAACTTTATCAATCAAGAATAACAAAGCCATGATGATACATACTATAAACTACATATTCACATTATCAGTTTATGACAGAAATATGTCTCATTTAAATTTATAGGCAAATGGAACTCTGACCCTTGTGTGAATGAACCCCCAAATGTCCAAAATGTCCTTTTTCAGTATGAAAACATTCCTAAACTTAAATAAAAAAGTGTATGTAGCATATTTCTTGATTATGTGCACCTTACTGAGGAATGAATTGGAGGAAAAAATAATAACTTCATAGATTTCATAGACTTAGATTTCATAGATTTCAAGGCATAGACAATAGTAGAAAGACAGAAAATAATTTCATAGATTTTTGTAAGACCATCAGGTCCAGCCCCCCTGCCCAAGGGACGGGAAGTCAGCTTGAATCAAAGGATCCCAACAAGATAAGCATCCAAATGTTTCTTAAAAGTGTCCAAAGTAGGTGCTTGCACCACCTATGCGGGGGAGTCTATTCCAGGCCTTGGGGGCTCAGACAGTAAAGAAGTATTTCCTTATGTCCAGTCTAAAACGGTCTTGCAGGAGTTTGTGACCATTAGACCTTGTCATCCCTTGGGATGTTCTGGTGAACAGGCATTCACCCAGATCCTGATGCATGCCCCTTATATGTACTTCTAGGCTGTCACCGAGTGACCCCTGAGCCTGTACTTCTCCAGGCTGAAGAGACCCATAGCTCGTAGCCTTTCTTCATAAGGTCTGTTCTCTTGCCCTCTGATCATGGGTATGGCTCTCCTCTGGACTCTTTCAAGCTCCTCCACATCTTGCCTAAATTGAGGAGCCCAGAACTGGATGCAGTACTCCAGCTGTGGCCTCACCAAGGCTGAGTACAGTGGGAGAATGACATCCTAGGTCTTGCGTGAGATATATCAGTAGATGTAAGTCAGAGTTTTGTTCACTTTGCCAGCTGTGGTGTTGCACTTGTGGCTCATGTTCATTTTGTAATCAGTCATTAGCCAAGTCTCTTCTTGTCATGGTGCTAACAAGTCTAGCACTGCTAAGCCTGTAAGTGTTATGCGGGTTTTTATTCCTGAGGTGGAGCACCTTGCATTTCTCCATATTGAATGCCATCGGGTTTTCATCTACCAACCCTGCAAGCCTATCGAGGTCAGTCTGGAATACCAGCCTATCCTCAAGTGTGTACACTTCCCCAAAGTTTGGTGTTGTCAGTGAACTTAGCCAGTCCACTACTGACACCAGCGTCCAGATCATTTATGAAGACATTACAGGTCTGAGAACAGAGCCTCGGAGGGCACCACGTTGATTTGGTTCCATCAGCTACAATCCTCTCGGTCTGACCTCTAAGCCAGTTTCCCAGCCATCAAACTGTCATGTAGTTGAGGCTGCAGTTGCCCAATTTATCCATGAGGACATCATGGGACACCAGGTCAAAGATTTTTTGAAGTCCAAATAAATGGTATCAATCTCTTTCCTTTTGTCCAGGTGATATGTCACCTGGTCATAGAAGGATATGAGATTGGTCAGGCAAAATCTACCAAAAACAAACCTGTGCTGGCTATCCCTCAGAATGTTGCCATTAGCCAGCTTGTAAAGAATTACTTCTTTGATAATTTTTTTCCAAAATCTTCCCAGGGATTGAGGTCAAACTGACTGGTCTGTAGTATCCTGGGTCTTCTTTTCTCCTTTTGTTGAAGAGGGGTACTACATTAGCCCTCTTCCAATCTTGAGGTACTTTGCCTGAGTGCCATGAGTTTGTTGCCAGTGTCTGTGCTATGATGTCTCCCAGTTTCTTTAGCACTCTTGGGTGCAATCTATCTGGACCAGCTGATTTGCAAGGGTCCAGCCTCTCAAGATGTTCTCCTACTATATCCACGCCAATGGTGGGCATATATTCACCCTCACCCTGGTAATCCTGCATCATGTTAGGCATTGTCTTCAAAGACCAATTCAGTATGTTCTGGTATGCAATATGAGTGGTCACACTAGAAACTGGCAAACATTGTTCAAAGAGCACCAGATCCTAAACTCGGCATGAAATTCCATCAAAGTTAACAGAACTGCACAAATCTTGGCTGAGGATCTAGCCAACAAGATCATGTGGACATCTTTTTTTTCCTGATTGGAGGATTTAAGCTTTAAGTCTGTGACAGGTAAAAGCATTATGGAAGGACTGAAGTGACAAGACTGTTCCATTATTTTAGCTTGGCCATTGTAGTTTCATTATTTGTTGAACATTTGAGACAATCTTTGAAAGCATGTATCTGTTGTATACTTTCCTTTTAGTAGATTCTGTTTGGTCATCAAGTAGATGGAAGATGAAGTAATCTTCCACGACATTTGCCATGCCCCTAGAATAGTTGAGCAATAAATGACAAGGAGTACAGCTACTGTTTCTCTTTTGCCCATTTGGTGTACATGTCACTGCATATTCAAAGGACAGGAAGCAAATCATGGCTCTTCTCCCACATAAACCACTTAGTGTGGCTGGTCAGCTGCAGATGAAAGGGTGAACTGTAATTTTCCTGTTAATATTTAGGTAAATTGCTTACCACAATGTAACCATGGTTACAGTAGTAAAGATATTATAACTACATTGGTATTTTTAAGAAACAAGCTTTAACTAGACTCTTTTCTAGTATTATATGTTGGTTTAGGAGGAGATGGTATATTGTTGAAAAATATGAAACACCCACTGACAGATACCACAGTGTAATCTATTTATGACTGCTACTCTGTCCACTTCTGCCATTGTCCTTGGAAATGAAGAGTTGTACATTGCTCCAGGAGTAATCCTACAGCATTCAGAAGCCTAAAATATTACTCTACATGAATAAGACTGCAGATTTGGACCGTTACTTGATATATCATTTAATCCCAGTGCCTTCCACTGATATAAATATGTGCAAGTTCATAGAAATTATAGCTTTGCAATACTCACAAAGCAATGAAACCTCTGGGAGCAGATATGATCTACTAGGTATTATTTTTTTAATAAATTCCAGCAGAAGCAGAAAAGACACCAGAAACTGACAGATTGTCTGTCTTCAGACTTCCCATGGCTATCCTATAGGAGTTATGCATTATGTCCCCTTCCTGAAAATCAGTGTTAGATTATGAAAGAGTAGAGATAGCTCAAAGAGATATTCTCCCAAGTAATAACTACTCAGCAAATTGCCACATGCTAATTTTTTCCAAGCACCTCAGGGTGTTTGAAACTTGCCTGAAAGCAGATTACAGTCTTTCAGAGTATAGCGAGTTTGCTTCAAGGACAGTAACATCGAGAATTATTCACACAAATACTCAATTTAAAGCTCAGAGGATTTTTAAATGTCTGTATATATTTTCATACTCTATAAAGTGTAACTTCTTAATTGGTATTCAGAAAACTATGCAGCTTGTAATTTCACAATGTAAAATCTGTTATAGGGAGAGGGCTGAGACTTCACAGCATATTATTTCACTAACAGTATTTATTTTACATTCTAATTTGCTTTTTGAATAAGGCAAACTCTGGATTACTATTACTTGAACATATTGTGCCAGTAGAAGAGAAGTGACATCTGATCTATCCGGTCACCAGGAAAGAAGCAGACTAGCATGCAGAAGGGTAGCGAAGATAGGAAGTTGTATAATACATCTGGAGTTTTGTGATTCTAACTGAATAAATAATTAACAAAAATGCATTTTTTCTGATTTACTTCCCCTGTTTTTCTTTTTGTGGCTTGTCTACAACCACCTTACAGTTTTCTTGAATATTTGTGTTTAAACTATAGGCCAAATAATTTAAGCCAGGAATGCTCAACCGCAGGCCTGCAGGCCAGGTACAGCCCCTAGCTCCATGTCATCCAGACCCTGGGGCACCCTGCAGGTCTGAAAATTTGAGAATGGGCAGTAGTGGCACTGCTCCTGTGCTGCCAAATTTGGGACCTATGGGGAGTCCCACAGGCTGGAGAGCAGGGCACTGCATGCTGGCCTGGGTGCTCAAGGTGATACAGAGCCTAATTTTAGTATGTGAGGCAAAGTGGCAGCAGGGCCTGGGCCTGACATGTAGGGCTGGGCACTGGTGGCACAGGGCACCAGGATCCAATCCTGATGCAGGTCTCAATCCTAGTGTGTGAGGACCAGCTGAACACAGGCAGAGCCCTATTCAGGCATACAAGCCCGATGGTGGCAGTGCAGGGCCCAATCTTTTGTGCAGATCATACATGTCATTTATCTGTCCCTCAGTGCCAAAAAGTCAAGCAGCATTGCTTTAGGCAAGTAACATAATTTTAGTGATAGATTAAGACAAGCTGATGATCCCGAACACCACACACATTACCTGATGACCCCTGTGTTCCCTCTTGGATTGGTGATGTTGATAGTGATGTGATTTTGATGTTGATTGTTATATTGTGCCAGAGGTATAGTTCAACACAACAGCGTAAGCAGACAGTATGATGAATCATACAGTGACAAGTTAATCTTTCAAGTTTTGAGAAGACAAGACTTACTAAATAACATCATGAAAAGAGGCTTTCAAATCTGGACATATCAAGTCTTTTCATATCTTCAGAACTATTTTGCAAAGATATTTTTCCTCTTGTCTTGGTTACTGTTGATATTAGCATACTTATCTAGTCTATTCATTTTCTGTTAAGAGGGGTATTAGTGTTTATTCATTACAGACTGTCAAGTGATACTAAAAGAGCATGCCTATATGTCACCCTACAGTGACGTTACAGTGTCATGCTTTAGTATGCTTTAGTAACCACTTGTAATGTGCCATGTGTACAGTGCATGGTTAGTTTTTGCCGGTACTTCACCATAGCAGCACACTACAATGGGGGATCATGCCACTATGGTGAAGTAGCTCCCAATCATGTGTAGACTCGTGTTATTGCTGTGTCGCTATAGCGGGTTATATGGCAATGTAGCTCTTCGCTATGGCAATTCAGGGTGACGTGTAGATGCCCCCAAAGTTAAACATGAAAGAGTGTTTTGAGTGTCAGCAGGAACAAAAGATTTGTAATGTCTTTTTTAACAAATGAGAAATGTTTACCATCTTCATCTATTTTCTTAATATTTACCTTACCTCCAGACTAACAAACAGTAATGCATCTGCATAAGAAATAGGTGCAGATTCTTTGTGTCTGTTCAAATAAATAATAAAAAATGTATATAAATTCCATAGCTCATTATCAGCACCATTCACTAAAAGTAAATTTCTAGAAATTCACTAATTTTTAGCAACCATTTTCAGGTTATCAATTTTTAATTTTAAAGCAAGTTAGCAACAATGAAATAAACATAAATTGAAGTCAGGATTTCAGGTTTTTGTAAAGTTTAAAGTTATTTCATAGGCTGGAAATTAAAATTATGGGAAAAAAATGAAAACCACATATTGCCAAAACACAGCAATCATTTTTACCGAGGAAATGCTATTTCATTTTTATGAAATGTATTATGTGTTGATCAGGAATTCTACCTGATCAACACATCAAAGAGCTACTCAACACAGCTCACAAAGACACTCTCATGGATCCAGAGGGACAGACTTCCATCTTCAGCTCCCCTGTGCAAATATGAAGTTTATTTCCTACCTACAGGGACTTTTTACTGCCTTGTACCATCTACACTTTTCCCAGAGCCTGACGAAGGGACTTTGAGCCAAAAGCTTGCAGAAAAGGACAATTTTCTTGTCATTTTCCACTTGGTCTAATAAAAGGTATCATTTTGAAACCAAATGATAGGTGTCTAGGTTTTTTTTTAATATTTCATCTTTATGTATTCAAGAAAGTGTGTTGTTACAGTTTTGCATCAGTAGAGGTCACTGTTAACAGAGAAATGAAAAAACACATTTTTATAGTGTAGACAGAGACAATTACTCTGTCTGACTTCATTGGGTCAGATTCTCATTTGAATTACATCCCTATACATGTGGACTAATGCTATTGACTTTAAACGATTACCAAGATTGAATCACTCCAAGCCAATGCCATTGCAACTGAAATCTGAATCTGCCTCAGTACCTCTGGTTAGCTAAACATTTAATAGAAACAATTTAAATACATCTGTACACTGTGCTGTTAACCTGTTATTCTGAAGTGTATTTAAATATAAATGGAAAATAAAACGGGCTCCTAGTACTTGATTTGGATGAAAGTTTTTAACTATACTCTCAAGCCCCTGGGAATAGCTAAGTAAATTGACACCAGCAGCGGTGCAATGGGAATGAGCTCCAGTAAGTTTGTATTGCTTATTTTTCTCTTTTCTCCTTTTTAGTATTTGGATCTACAATGCTCTTATGTTCATGAAAAACGTAGTTAGTTACTCTACCTTTTGTAAATTTACACTGTCAGTTCAATCTAGAAAACTCTGAATACCACTGCTCTAACAGAAAATAAAAGAAACAAAGATACAATTCCACACTAATGAAACAAGGAACTCATCTTTAAGACTTTTTCCAGCCTGAAGATGAGGTATACAGAACTTCTGTTACCATTGACATTAGCAAACTGTTTTAACACTGAAGGAAGGCAATCTGTCATTTTGTGTAAATTCTCTTCTGCTTCTATAAACACAGCCGTAATCAATTAAAGACCTACTTGTGAAGGAGCTATTGTGTGCAGTTCCATTCAGACATTGCTGAGTTGTCTTTTAGACTGCCTGTGGGGAAACATTGGGAAGGTGATGGGAAAGTTCAAAGTGCCTAACTTTTCAATATGGATTTTGTTATGGAGACTCTTTTTCTTTTTTCCATATTCTTATCATAGCTGGGACATAAATGGTGATGTATGCAACTGTTCCTCAATATTTTTAGCCTGTTTTATTTGGGAAAGTGTAAAATAATTCCTCAGTGGAATGCCTCTGGCTTTGTGTGTGCCATCAAATCAAATTTTGTCAAAAGTATAGTTATAGGATTTTACAGATCTGGGCTTGGTTCTCCTGTTATTCAACTTTTAGAGTAATGTGAATCCATTGTCTTCAGTGAAATTTATCTTAATTTATGCTAGCATAAGCAAGATAGGAATTAGATCTTAGCTATCTCTTCCTTTCAGGAATTCACAGTTCAATTTTTTGTTGAGAGGACTATTCGAACAGATCATTCTGAAAAATCAAATTGGATCATTGGTTTGATCAGTGTTCTATCATTTTTTATAGTGATTCAAAATCTTGACTCTTAACAGTCTTGACTCATTTTTGTGCAGTTATACTACAGCAAAAGTAATGTAAAATCATATAAAAATAGAATATTAGGTTGAATGGTTTACCCTGACACAGTACCTTATTGGGCTGTACAGGATATTGGAGTCTAGGCTCAAGTCTGATCCTTCAATGCACAGCCTGGAAGATTATGAGAATGCTGAGGAAGAAATGCTTGGATCACTCACCAGAAACTCCCCTAGTATGACTAGTGACCTACGATGTTGTGCCTGATTCTATGGAGTTACTTAAAATACTCAATAGCCAGAAAAATAGTTGGACAATGAGGAGATGAAGGTGGAGGATAAAAAGAGAAATGTACGGACCTTAAAGTGCCCCCGTTCTTATGAAAAACAATAACAAAAGCAAATAGCGGAGTCTTGTCTTGTTTTTATTGATCAAGAAGAAAATGAAAGGCAGCCCTTTGCAGGGGAATACAGCTTACAAAACCCTACTAGTGTGCTACGCCACGGTAGCTAGCAAACAGTCTAAAACTTCATTTGTCTTTGAGTGACAGCTTTTTGGAGGTCATAAAGGAGAGTCTTGGTGAATATACCACTCTGTAGATGAGTCAGGGCACCTTAACTAAATCCATTCATTACCCTGTCTTTCTTGGGACTTATGCACTAAAGCTGCCAATTGGATGTTGGTAATGTGGATGCTGCATTAGGATTTGACTGAGTCTGCCAGAATTCATTCCTGAACTTTAGCAGCCACAAAAGGGTATTTTTCTGTTGTCTGTAATTGATTCAAAGCCAGGCCCCAGAAGGACAAGCTTCCTTTTGTGTGCCATTTATATTGGGGTCTAAGGACAATTATGTTATAACATCAATTTCTCACCAGATCACAGGAAATATCAAAAAAGGAATGAAAAAAAAATTCCCAAAGTTGTAAATAATACTTCTGAGTTATTCACGATACATTATTCATTAGTGTTATTACATGCTAGTCTATACTTTCAGAAAATAGTTGTTCATTACAACCTGAATATTTAATGCCAATAAAGTGTTGCCATTTTGTGATTAAATGAGGTTAGAAACCAAAAGCAGGAAAGAAATTTATTTATACAAAAAATAAAATTTTCAGTGGTTCAGCTCACTGAGCACTGTACTTATTACCATCAGTTCATATTCAGGTCAGCTTTCTGTTTCCTCTGAAAAGCAGGTTGAGTATCCCTTTGAATTCTGCCCCCTCCCCCCCCACCCGACAATGAACTAACTGGTTACAAGTTCATTAACATTATTAATCATTATTTTGTGTTTCACATTTGCATGTTCTGCATCTAATGCATAATGGATTAAAGCTACTGTGGCACAGGGGTAGATATGCCTAATAAGAACTCTGAAAAGTTAAACACTTTATTAGTAGCATCAGTCCATGCTGGCAAAATTCCCAACTCATTCTGTAGAAAATGTCAGAGAAACCTACGCAGTAGGAACCTTAGACAGTAAAATTGCCAGCCAGTCCCAGTAGATTATTGCAAGAAAGGTTTGATTGTGTCTGTATATCAAATAATTTTAAAAATATCAGAGTATTCTCTCAGCTTCTAGTCTCACTTGTTACTTTGGAAGTGATTTTTTAAACTTTTTTGGAATAGGTGTCATCTGTCAGGCCTTCAAAATAGATACTTCATCTTTCCCTTAGATCCTTGTATATTTTTTTAGTAGCTGATTTTAAAATGCTCTTTAAACACACAAGTTTATTCACATGAATGCAAACCAGTACTGTAAATGCATAGGACAGAAATAAGAACAGAGGAACTTATGTTTGAATGGTTAACCATAGTTCAAGCCCAATGGTTTTAGTGGGGGAGGCTTCCTTCTCCTTCCCACCCACTCAGCAAGAGTAAGTAAAAGGAATCCTAAAAGGGTAACTCCCAGTTAGTATAATTGTTTAGATCTTGAATAAATGTGCCATAGCTTTCACCTAGTAACTGCATGGCCTTCTCAAGCAGACTCCAAATTCCTGCTGAAATGAAGACTTTCTTTCCTGGACTAGCTCTGGCATTCCTTGGGAACAATGGCCCTTTTCAAATAGTCTCTGCAATTTCACAGGTGAAGGGAACAGGGCAGTCATTTGATCCTATCCACAAGGAGTTTCTTAGTATTTTAAAAAGTGAAGACAAAGTCTATCATGGAAGCACGGGTAAAACCAGCTAGTGACAGAAAATACAATCTAGACCTGTAGTTCAGCACATTTCTGTGAAGTATAAACTAGTTTTGTTCTTTAGCTTGTTTCAGCCTCTTTTTCAAGTTTGTTCAAGCGTGGGCTAAGCAGCCCACAGAACTCTTAAGACAGGTCTTTAAGTTATATCACATGTTCTGGAACAGCAGCTTCCATGCTTCCTTTACCCAGAAGTTCACATAGAAGAAGAACAAATTAAAGGAAAGCATTGCCAGAATATAGTATTGTGTGAGGAAGAATGCTTAAAAATAAGAACAAAACATGGAGTTAGGCTTTTCAGATAGTTTTTAGAGGGCTTATTTAAAAAAGAAAGTCATATCACCCAAATTCACACTGTATTATCATAAAATGTAATCACATCAATTTAAAAATAGGCTATGCAGTTCATTCAAAAAATGTGAAACTTAAAAGACTGCTTGCAAATCTGTAGTAATTAGCCTTCTTTTCAGTGGATATAAATAATTTAATTGTACTCCCTGTTCCCAACCTCTTCAAATCTCTAAATATTATAAAATAATTAAATAGGGTTACCAATTTTCTTAAGAGGATATGCATAATAATTTGATAAATAAAATAAGAAGTGGCTTGTAAGACAGCTGAGAGCAGATACCACCACTTCGTATTATTTTTAGATTATTTTATTTTCCAGAATAATGTATTGCTATTAGGACTAATTATATTTTATTGTAATTACATTATCTTTGAGATCCAAGAACCCATTGAGACTTTATGTTTACTGCTTGTCACATTAAATTTGATATTTACCATCCTGTTTCAAGGAAAGACTATTTCACGTATCACATACTATATAAATAATTATAGAAATGGCCTTACATCTGACTGATATAGCAAGGAGAATGATATTGGATGAATTCATCAGTTAGCATTGATAAGCAGGGAAAGCATATAAATGCCTAGAAATGGGCTAATCCATTAGCATAAAATAAGCCTGATTCTTGTACACACTTCTTTGTTAACAACTCCCAACCCCACTCTACCTCTTGCAAAACTGTGGGAGGTGTCTTGTTATTATAATGTAATGATTAGCCTAAAATAGTTCCACCCCCCTCCCAATAATTACAAGGGAAATTTGCTTTCTTTTTACCTGAGCTGCCTCTTATCACACCATGTTGAATTTTAGGGTTTTTTAAAATCAATGGACAGAAATGGGAATATCTGTGTTATACTGGCCTCTTTTAGAAATAAAAATTACTTGGAAGCAGCAGAACCAATTGTCAGATACATACTCTAGGTAATGCTTCGAAGAGTTTCACAGATTCCTGAAAAGTTGTATTTTTCCAGTTTATTACATATTTGTTAATATTATAATCACACATACCAAATTAAAATTAAAATGGGCTTGATTCCTACAAGTAATTTTGCAACATACCAAAACTAGGATCCTTCACCCTGATGCATAGTATTGGTCTTCCAGGTTCTAATTTGAGGGCAAACCCTCGTCCTTCTCTTTGGGAAAATGAAATACTTCTGCATCACAGGCATGCTGGCCATGTGTCTCATTGAATTCTTCTATTTTAGGAACTGACTAAGTTCTAAGCATCTGAAAGTTTTAGAGGATCATAAGCTGAATATAAGTCAACAGTGGGCATGTCTGCACATGAATTTAAGCAGGCTTCAATTTAATGCTCATTAAGCTAATGTGCATGACATATTTTTTGCCAGGTATCTACATGTGGTAAGACTTGAGAATAACTTTAGTCCCAGGTCAGTCCAGCCCTGGCATGTGCCACTGGGGGGAGCTCCAGCCTTCAGACACATGGCTGCAAGCACTTGGCAGCCATCTTGAAAGCACACCCTCCACACTGTGCGCCCTGGGGTGATGCTTCGTGTCAGAGCATCAGCATTGTAGAAATAGCTGCAGCTGTACTTTCCAGCCCTGCCTGCCCCAGCTCTTGGCTCTGGTACCCAGGGACAGGGTTCCCTGCTCAGGGCTGCCACAGCTGTCCCATTTACCTGCTGCTCGACCACCTTGTGCTGTCCAACTCCCTAACTCACTGTGGCCACCTGCTAGATGACTGGTACATGGACTTCCAGGGTCCCTACTACTGTATAGCTGCTCCCGCCAGCCAGAGCAACTACAGGCTCCAGGATGCTTCCACTGGAACTGCCATGGTGCTCCCGTCCCACAAACCCTGCAACCTCTGGGCTCACTGTGCCAGCCATCACTGGTGGAAGCATGTTGTGCTACAGAAATAGCATGATGAACAGTGGGTTGACACATTTCAGTCAACCTGGGCCAACTTTGAAGACCTGCTATGACACCTCTGTTCCACCTGGAGAAATGCCTGGCTATCCCAACCAACACCTGCCTTTCCCAAAACCCACACTTACCCCCTGCACTTACCCCCTGCCCACCCACCAGCGCTACTCCAGGACACACACATGTTTGCAATGAAAACCTTTATTCCGCTCACAAGCCCCACCCCCCACCTCTTCTCACAACCAACAGAGCCCCCTTTCCCTTCCTCCCCAATACACAGAGCCCCTCCACAACCCTCCCCATCCATCAACAATTAAAAGCCCTCATCCTACACTGTAAACTATACACATCATTCTGTCAGTCTTTGTCTGAATCCTGGAATGGGGAACTGTGAGATGTGGGCTTCTGGAATGCAGAGCCCAGTGGCAGACGGCCAGTGCTTTGGCCATGGACAGTTCCTCTGAGAGTCAGGGGACTGCAGCAAATTCCAGGGCCTCCTGCAGAAGGGAGATGGCAGAGGCCCTCCTCTGAGGCACAGGCGGGGGCCTGCTGCAGTGCAGCAGGTGGGACCCAGGGGCTCTCGCTGGCCAGTTGCTGCTGGAGCAGTGTCACATGGTGGTGCTTCAGGGTCACCAGCTGGGTCCACTGCACCTGTTGTGCCTGGTCCTATGCCTCCTTTTGGCCAGTCCCCCTGGGTGATGTTCTTGTCCTATCAGGCCAGATCCCATGCCTCCCATGTCTCCTGCTAAGCCTGATCCCACACTGCCTAGTTCTCAGCTGCCACCACCAGCCCCTGGAGCAGAATAGTCCAATCCCTGATGCACCCTGGTGCATCTGGGCAGCTCCAGTAGTGAGTGGCAGCAGCCCTGCTGTCGCCTTCCCACTGGGCCCTGTAACCATTTCCCCACATCCAGGTGTTGGCCCAGTAGAAACAAAGGCAGAAAGACTTTGTGCAAGTTTGCAACATTGCAAGGATAAGATGGATGCTCTGCTTCAAAGGCCCTGCACTGCCCAGCCTCAGATCAGAGGCTGGCTATATGCGAGTTCTCAGGGACCATGGTAAACTCTTCATGAAGGTCTGGTCCTATGTAGGTGATGGCTGAGCACATCAGCTTGGCTTGCTTCTCTGGGGTCAGCATCCCACTTGGTGCTGGCTGCAGGTAGCCTACCTTCCCTATCACTTTCCCCAGGCAGACCAACCCAGGCTGTTGGTAGTACCTGCTGCCACAGTTCCAGACCCTGCTTCCACCTTCCCTGCAGGCCAACTGGTAGGTTATGCTGCTGCCAAGCCCATGATGCCTGTGCTAAAGATATGTGGGGCTCCTGGACAACTGGGGTGAGGGGCTTGCTGTGCCCCATCCTCCCCACAGGGGGCCATTTTGGGGAGGCACCATGGGGCCACTCCCCTGTGCTGCTGCTGTGTGCCAAGCATGTCCATGCTGCATGTGCCCTAAGCAGTTCACAATGAGCTCTTTGTGCAGGCAGAGGGATGCCCAAGCCACTATGCCCTGCTGATGATGATTCTGCTGGTCCCTAGGGCACACCTGGGCTCCTGGTTCAGGACTCTGAGCTACAACAGCACAGGGGCAAGCCCAGGCTGCCCTGAAACTTCTGCCACTATAGGAGGGCTACTGGGGCAGTGCTATGCATCCCTGCTGCCTACTTCCATGGACAAAATTGTCACCAGCATCAACACCTTCCTTGGCATGAGGGAGGCCTGTGCCAAACCAGCTGCAGAGACACAGGCTGCACAATAAAGTTTGGAACTGTGTCCCACCATTCTGTGTTTGGGGTGGGGGAATGGAACCTGGGGCCAGGGGAGTATGGGCAGGGTGGTGGGTCAGGGACTGGGTCAGGACTTACCCCCCCACACCAGTGCAGGACTTACCATGTTTCCGGGGCTTGCAGCTCAGCATGGGGCTCTCCATCAGCAATGGCATCCACCTGTGCCCGGTGTCCATGGCCTGTGGTGAGTGGCAGGCCAGTGCCCAGCCAGGGCCCTTACTAGGGGTGAGTTAGTGCTGCTAGCAGTTGGCAGTGGCATGGCTGGACTCTCATCATGGCAAGGTATGGGCCTGGGCCAAGAGTAAGGTATCTGCTGGGCAGGGCTCCCCAAGCTGTCAGTGGATGCAGCAACTAGGGACAGGGTGCTGATGGCCCAAGGTCCCCAACTCCAGTGATGTGTCAGCAGAAGCATCAGAGTGTGGGTGATGGCAGGCCGCCTTGCTGGTGGCACTCACAATGGTGCAGCTTGGCTCCTGGGATGCCAACATGAGGTTCAGTTCCCACCTGAAAAACGTGGTCTTCTAGGCATGACCAAAACAATGACTGAAGTTGGTCACAGCCACCCACTTTGCCTGCAAGACCTTGGCCTTCACATGGCATTGCGACAACATCTGGGAGTGGCCTTACTCAACTATCCCAGCTGAAAGGACCTCATAAATGTAGGCGTTTGAGCACCCATCCTGCACAAACTGCTCTGGACATTGGCCCTGCCCAAGACTGCCATGAGGTTGTGTACCTCCTTCTGGGTCCGGTTGCGACCCTGGGTACTTGGAATGGATGTGGACACCTGGGTGGTGCTGGGGCTCAATAGATAGGATGTACTGGACTTGCTTCCTGTGCTGGCTGTCTGGGCCTCCATGTGGCTATCCCTGTGATGCCAGCCCTGGAGGGCTGCCAGCACCACCCAGGACAGGGGCATAGCCAGGGAGGGGGAGCTGCATGTCTGAGGTGCTTCATCACAGTGCCTGCAAAAAGACAACTGGGGGTGAGCAGGACCAGGGAGCAGGTGCTAGTTCTGTTGCCATAGAGAGCAGGGCCAAGAAGCCCTGGGGGGAATCTCAGGGCTGCACAAGGGATGCAGGAGGCTGCAGCCTTTTGCAACTCTCACCTGTGGCCAAAAAGCAGCTCCAGCTAGGAGACAGGATGGGCAGAGGCTGCCTGGCTCCTGTCCAGGGGGGCACGCAAGGACTGGTAGACAGCTGCACACAGCAATAGGCTCCCTCAGGCTCCTGGAGTGTTTGCCCCAAGGCACAAAATGGCTACAGGCTTTTATAGCCTGCAGCTAGGGGTTTCCAAAGAGAAGCCCAGCCCTGGGGGAGGAGAGCCCTGGGGCTGGGTTCTGACTGCCTGCCTAGTGGCTAGGCAGACCCAGCACTAAAGACTCTGTGTTGATGTACATTAATATGTCTACATATGCATTAATGTGCTTTAATTAATAGCATCTGAATTTGGTACTTGCTTTATGCATTTTGGTGTGATTAGCCTAAAATCCCCATTTTGATGGTGCATTAAGGGTACACACATGTAGACGTATGCCCTTAATGCACCTTGAATCAGGCTAATACTCATTAAATGCCCATGTGTAGACATATCCAGTGTGCTCTCGTGAAAGAGGCTAGTTGTATCCTAGATTGTTTTAACAGGACTGTGTCTTGCAAGTAAAGAAAAGTGACCATTCGGGCTTCACCTGGAATATTGTGTCCAGTTTTGGGCACTGCACTTCTTGAAAAATGTTAATAAATTAGAGTCCATCAGAGAGCAAGAAAAAAGCATTAGGGATCTGGAAAAAAATACTTTAGGGAACTTTTTCAAAAGTATAGGTCAATGCCACCTGTGGAGCACAAAAAGTTCCTAATGGATACATACAAAACACAGTTGCCAACTGCTGACAATGCTCATCATCACTTGGTTCAATCAATAGTTGGGGTTACTGGCAGTGATGGGGAATCAGTAGCAGTGGTGGACATGGTTGTTGGGGATGCAGAATGAGAATGGCTGACCCTGCTATGATGGAGTAGAAACCCTTACTTACAATGAAAGCTTAGAATATTTGGGATTCTGGAAAAGAGAAGACTGAGGAGGGATTTGATAACAGTCTTCAAATACCTGAAAGCTGGTTTTATGGAGGATGGTAAGAGGCCTTTGAGGACAGGACTAAGATCAATAGTTTAAAATTGCAGCAAGAGAAATTTAAGTTGGATATTAGGAAGACTTTTCTTATGGTGTGGGTGGATAAGCATTGGAATAGATAAACTGTTAGCTCTCCGTACTTGCAAATTTTTAAGAGCAGGTTTGATGAACATTTGTCTGGGATAGTTTTTAGACAGTTTTAACTGTATGTGGCTGAATCCCAGCCATATGTTTAGCTAGCGGGTTTGGGCCAGGGTGAAGCCGGCACAGTTTGAGCTGGGGTACGACCTGGCACTACTTGCTATTTATCCAGGCCTCAGTGCAGTATAGGCCTGTCTGGCTTTTTGATGCCCAGTCCAGCAAAATAGGCCTGGGCCTCCTTCTATACCTTTTGCGGTTTATGCCTCAACCAAGTGGTATAGTTGGGTACTAGTAGTAGTTCAGGCCCAGGTACAGCACAGGCCTCAGTCCCCCTTTTATTGGTTTACAGCTGTTGTGTCTCAGCATAGCTGAGCCCTGCTGTACATTTGCTGCAGGTTTGGGGCCTGACACATTTTGACCCTGGCACCTGTTGCCTCTTTCGTAGCTCTTTGTCCTGGCCAAGAAACATGGTTGGTGCTGGTTCCAGTTCAGGCTCTTTTGCTGTTTGGCTGTTTTTTCTTTGAGTTCTCTTGCAGCTTCTTGTTCCAACAGAGCTGAGATTAGGACTAGAAATTTTGGGGTGCAATATGCTGATGACAGCTGAAGTTAACCCCTCAAAGCCACCACTTGGAAGTGAAGATCGATGCTACAGCTTCACAGGGAGCAATGAGGGGCCCCTTGTAAGACAAAGGGACCTACACTCTCTAGCAGCTCCCCATGGTGCAGTGAATCCATGGAACTGCTCATAGGACTCTGGTCCTGCTGAAGGGTAGGTACAGGGGTGCAATCCACTGGAATTACCCATTGGGGAGCCCCAAGACCCAGACTGCCTGGGTATGGATAAAGCCTCCTCAACAGGGTGCCACCTACAGACTTTGTTTTGTAATTTATATTGTTTTAAAATTATATTTAGTATTTTTTGTGGGTTGTTTTTTTCTTTATAATAAATTTGGGTTTTTTTACACTGCTTGTAACGGAAGGGTTGTTGGTTTTATTGGATTCCCTAGTGAATCATTTAGTGTTTCCCAGGTGGTCTGGTGGGGGCTTGAGCCAAGGTGAAATATATTTAGTACCCCAAAATTGAACTTGGCCCTTGTTGCTGCTGACAGTTGCTCAGCAGAAGGGTTACATTTACATAGACTTACATGAACTTTACCCAGTGTCAGCAATATTAGCAACTACATGGGCATATGCTGTGGTTGGGCACTTAGATCACTGTGAACAGAGTTAAACTCTTCTCAGAACTGTATTAGGACTTGAAGCACTTATGCTATGGAGCTGTATCCACTGTTAACATTATAAAGAAGGCTCTAGCTGCCTCAGCCTTCCAGAAGTATGGCTATTACCTGTCTCCCTCTCCAAGTTCTATAAGCCCCAGTGTGATGTTTCTTAATATGCTCCACACATCTGCAGTGCCCATTCTACATCTAACTGTATGCCCAGTTACACTATGCCATTTTTTCCAAGGTTTTATTTATAGATTCCAAATCTGGTAGAGCCAAATACTATCTCAGAATTGGAAAATTCTCATTTCCTTGCCATGACCACTGTTACAGACTATGTAAGAACAAAAGAAAAATCTAGGCTCTGTCAGGACAAGTGCTCTGCCATAGACGACTTTGGTAATGAGGAAGTTCCAGATGGGAGAGTTCCAGTTCCAGGCTCTAGAGATCCAGACTAAGCAATTCTCAGGTGGAGGCCCCACTTACATTAATTATATAACCTAGAAGAACTCTGGGCAGCAAACCACCTTGCTGTGCCTCTGGCCTGCTTAGAATTGCTAAACTTGAGGCCATGCTTTGCACCTCTGGCTTGGACTTTCTTGACTGCACCTGCTTGCTCCTTTCCTGTCTTGGACATCCTAGACTGAATCAACTGCATGACCGAACAGTGACCTCACTTTCACCTTCCGCTTGCTTTCAGGACTTATACCTGGCTTTGACTTTGGCTTCCACTCCTGTAAACCCATGACATGGCACAATTCATTTTGCCTCACAGTCTATGGCCCAGTCAAGCCTTAAAACTATTCTTTAAGGATGAGTAAATATTAACTCATATTCCATTACTGATTACAATGGCGCATGTGACAGGACTATTGAGAAGAGAGGGCGTTTGTAGATGACACTTTAAAGTGTGTTTAAAGGGGGTTAAATGCCCTTTGCACCACTTTAATGGCATTGCTATTCTCATATTTGGCAGTGTATTGCACATTAATTCCAGCCGCTGTAGCACATTTGGCAGCATAATGAGTCTTAAATGACTTTGGGATGCAGCAAATTACTTTGGGGTGCTGCAAAGTAAAACACCTCTGAGGAGTTTTAGTTTCCAACCCTACAGCCAAGGAGAGAAGCAGCAGGCTCCGTGTAGCTCAGGGGCTGTACAGGCAGCCCATATAGACAGCCCGGGAAGGCAGGCTCTACAGAAGGAAAAAAAAAGCAACAAGCCTGATCTTGTTTTTTGCTGTTTGGGGGCCCAGTGCTTCCCTCTGCAGCTGCAGTGCACCCCTGGGCATCACCTGGGGTGGGGAAACACCAGTTCTCACCCCTATCTGTCACAGCTCAGGGACTGCTCTGTCCACCAGCAGCTCACTGCCCCCTCTCCACTGATGGAGAGGCAGGTAAGGATCAGGTGGACATGGGGGTTTACTTCAACCTAAGTTGAAGCGGTGTTTTTAAAAATCACTGCTTCAGTTTTGGAAGAATTAAACCCTCGTGTCATGTACACAATGCCCAGAGAGAACAAGGCTTTCTAAACTTTTAATTCTCCTTCTTAAAATGAAAAGAAATAGGTGGCTACATTTAGCAGGAAAACAATGTTCTCAATCAGTTAGGAGTCTGTTGCTCAAAGCCATTTATACTCCACCCACAAGCTAATCAGAAAATGGTGCAAATTATAGATCAATGGTTTTCTAACATTTTTGGTCACATACCCTTTTTTTTCTACAAAACATTGCTGTCCTACCCCCTATGCCTGATGTCTCATTATGTTTATTCATTAGGAAGACTGTTGACACTGATGTTGACATGTAGCAGCACAATTACACATTGCACATTGTCCAATCAGCAGCTTCACCATCATCATTAATATTTGGGCACATATCCTTGGTAAAGTGCCATACATCCTTGGAAATATGTATACCCCAGTTTGAAAACCACGGTGTAGAGTATATTTTCCATGTAGTATAAGTACATGCTATACGTATAGCAAAAGCTTAATTGTCCAAAACCTAAACTTCTTTTTTATTCAAAGCGGACTCAAATGGTGTGATTTTAATTATTATTTTTGCTCAATTGATTAATTATATTAATTTACAACCTCACTTATCCAAAAATACTTTCTTTAAGCTATTTGGATGATAGCATTTGCATTTTAAGTGATTTATTACATCATCTTTTTTGTCTAATATCAGGAAAGGAAGAGAATGTAATAGCTAGTAATAGAATGAAAAAAATTATAACTTTTGGTGCACTGGAGTCAAAGGATCGGGCACTATTTTTTAAAGCCAAGAACAAAATGCTGTAATAAGTTGATTCATTCAGCAAATCTTCAGAGTAGTGCCTGTGAGATCACTGTATATGGTAGAACTTCCTTAGGCATAATACATACCATCCAACAGGATTCTTAAATTAAAAAAACACATTTTTATCATTCCCCAAATATTTTACCTTCAATACTATGCTGAGATTAAACAAGTTGCTTGAATACAAACCAACTGCTTTTAAAAGAATGAAGGGTTTTAAATATGTTAAAAGTCTTTTGTCCATCCCTTATAAAATGAATAATTTCTGTGTCCCAGGATATATCTACAGTAAAGATTTGAATGACTAAGAATAGACTCTATGGGGTAGTTCTGGCTTAAGTATTAAGAGGACAGTGTTTTCAAGCTCATAGTGCTGTTTTAAGTTCCATACACACAGTCAAATGAACTGGGAAAATTCTCCTGGGTTTGTTTTCCAAGTAGAAAGACATACCTGGAGAACCCTGAAATTACATCTCTGCTCTTCAGGGTCTTAATTCTAAGGCCCTGAAGATCAGGGAGATTGTAATGCAGATACTGCTTAGCCAGGGGGCCTCTATGCACATAGCCTCGCCTGTTCTACAGGCTCCCTCTGTTTGCCTGGAGACAGATGGCAGCAGTGCACAGGACAGCCCCGACTGGCAGACCCAGACTGCTCAGAGTCAGTTTGTGCTTCTCTGAAACTCAAAGTGGGATTGGTAAGAAGTCATGTTTTGCTCCTTGTTCAGGTGGAGCTATCAAGTCCAACTCAAGCAACACACTGAGTGTGTGCATGTTTGTGTGTTTGGGGAGGTGGGGGGGGAGAGGACAAACGAAGGGACAGAGGCAGAAGCAAAACACCCTGGGATGCTGGAGAACTGTGCTGTGGTTTCTCTCAGAAGAGATCATCAATAGACATTAGCTCTCCCAGGATAAATTATCCCAGGAGCAATTTAACCCAGTTGTTCCTGGGATTATTGTTCTCTGAGAGTGGCCTTTGTTGCTCTGGGAGAAAAATCATGAACATTTGTAGACTCATGGTTTCTACTGGAAGGGCAGCAACTGTCCCAGGAGAAAATTAATGTCTCTATGTGGCCAGTTAGGTACAATTTTGTCCTTCATCCATGAGACATTTCACAGTGGAGCTCTATGAAGCAGTGACTTGTGAGAGATTTGAAGAGTCTTTTAAGAGCTTGGGAAACTGTGAACAGTCAGACTAACAAAGTAAGACTATCAGAATGATTTGGTACTAGTATCATTTCCTATGGTTTTCTCAAAATGGAGACCAGTACAATCATTTAACTCAGAAAAGTTTCCTTTGAACTTTTGAAAAGTATTAATGAAGCATCCATGATGGCAGGGAATTCTCCCAGGTGGGAGCTATTCAGAAAAGGCATGTGCACAGGTTATTAGAGAAAACTAGTTAGGAAAATTGGATCTGGGCCTGTGGAAGAAAGCTTACCTTGATGTGATATCATCATTACATCACTAAGATCCAAAATGACAGTTCAAATGATCCTGTATATCTCCTTTTGAAAGATGGTCACCCATGCCTGAACATCAGCCCCAGGTCAGCTAACTGTTTACTCCTAAGACATCTCAGAGGAGACCTCCTTATCAATAAAAATAAAATAAAACAGAAGAAAAACTGAAGAGTTTCTGGAAAAATAATGCACAACAGTGCTCCATAGTGTATGTAGCATTTACTTGTTTGTACAGGCTTCAGAAAATGACCTGTACATGCCACCCTAGCAAAGATTGGAGCAGTACAATGAGAAAGCATTAGGAATATTTCCATCATTGTAATTTTTATACTAGGTGTCCTTATGTATCTTGGCAGGGAATCTATGAATACTGGTATGTGGAGGGCCCTATGGCCAAGCAAATCTGAAGCAAGTCTACCGTAAACAGGAGCAGGAATGTCAATGTGTCATTGGACACACTTGTGAGGAAAAGATGAGGTAAATTACAGGCCGGATTAAGAATGCCAAATTCCTCTTTTGTAAATTTGGTTTTAATAACTAAGGCATTATGTAACACAATGAGCTTTTGAATGAGGTAAGTAACTACATTGGCAGCCTTGGTCTCACATTAGAACAGGAAATCCTTACCATCTTTACATCATTGCCACAGCTGGGAGTTCCCGTTCAAATTTGCAGCCGGTGTCCCCCTTCCTTCCCCCCATCCCGTTGTCTTGAGTTTAAAATGCTGACTGCTCACAATCTGCAGAGGCTGAAAGAAAAGCTTCAGCAGGATTACTGGTTTAGTAGGAGTACCTTGTTAGTAAGGTTATCATTAGAGCCAATCAGTCTCTTTATTTGTACGTGTGGAAGCTGATCCTTGCTCATTGGCTGGAACTCTACTTCACCACATTACTGTTTTAGTTGGCTGCATTATTCATTTTATTAGTACAACGTGGGTCCAGAGATTGAAGAAACATAAAAAGAAGTTTCACTGTACTCTACTCTCTTCAGGGAAAATAAACATTTTAGGATTTAAAAAGTCTGGATATATCTGTCCGCATAACACCTAAAACCTAAATAGTTCCTTCTTATAACCAAGACTAATTGGCAAATACTATACCAACTTTTTCATGGAGGATTATATTTCTTTCTTGCTTCTCCCTTCTTCAGAACCCCCCAGAATATTGAATGCCTGGAATTGGTAGTATTTTTAATTTTAATACTGTCTGTTTCAGTAAGACTCAGTTATGGGAAAGACTACTTTATAACACATCTTTTTTATCATTGCACTCCCTTTAAAGTAATAGAAATATCTAATTGTGACCCATTTCTTGAAAGGAGAAAATGACATGCTCAGCTTAGTTTGTAACACACAGAAGAAGGGTATTTTCAAGTTGCTAGACTTCATAGGAAATGCTACTAACAGGAATAAGACAACTATAATAGATATTATCAATAGCAACTTTGACAAAATAGAATGTACTCTGTGTATTAATATTCTTGGCAAAATGCATAATGCCCGTCTGTTAACACATAGTTTGAATATTTTTCTTCACTGCACAACTCAAATGCAGCTCTTTTTTTTTGTGTACCAACCACTGAAGGTGGGCTAAATTTGTAATATCCATTACCCACAGAGACAACCAAAATAACTACATGAATCCCAACCCACCCAGGACCTGAAAAAGCTCAGGTGGAGGGTTTGCTACTCAAACCTTGAAAGTGTTCTCCAAATTCCCATAGAAATGAATAGGATCTTTCATAGCACAGGAACAGAGAAAGAATTCTCAATATTATTAACAACTCCCTGTATATAACTATCCCTCATACAATGTTAACCACTCACTAGTGGTAAAAAGCTACACACTCCATGTACACACTTCTCCTCCCTTTTTTTGCCTATTGCTTTTTTTCTCTTTTACTTACCTTAAAATAAGCCAAAAAGCCTTCTATTGAATCAAATGTCAATTTGATTTTTCTCATGGTCCTTTGGAACATAAGCATGCAAACATTCCTTGCAAGTATGATATATCAACAAGTTGTGCATTTTTACTATTCCTATCCCCTACTCTTTAAATGTTGCTTGATATCTTACTTAGGCCATAAGCTCTATGAGATGGCGATTGCATTTCCAGTGGGTAGAAAAAATGCCCAGCTCACTGTAAACAGTATCAGAATTTAAAATAAGTGGTTCTGCCTAAATTTCTTCAGTCACCTTCTTTTCATTTAACATAATTGAGAATTTAATTGAACTTGCAGGGCTTGCACCCATTTAGTAAGTTGGCCCTCACTAAACAGAGTAAAAAGGCTATTACAAGACCAATTATTGCCCGTTTATTAAAGCTCAGAACATTTTACTCCTGTTCCTTCTCTCTTGCATATTCTCTCTCCTCACTTCTTTCTTCCTTAATTTCCATTGGATGTAGGGCCAGACATTAGTCCAGACTATGAGACAGGAAGCAATAGAGTTGTGGGCCAACAAATACTTTAAAAAAAATTGTGTCTAATTAACTTCAGCTGTGATGAAAATTGGACTGTGTCAGATATATGGGGAAAAATATAGGATTAGATTTTTTTTCTGACTCATATTAGCTGTCATGAATTTTTTGACTCCCAAATGTGACTTTTTGCAATAGAAGAGGATCTACCACAGCTAATGTCATGTCCCCCCTTTATGGGTTTTGGGGGAGTAAGTGGTATAGGGGACTGTACTTCAGATATGGGGCTAGAGTGGCCCGTGACAGAGTCGGGGAATGCAGTCATGGTAAGATTCTGGGGAATGCGGTCATGATAAGAATCCTTTCCACCAGAATCTGAGCATGCCTGGCCAGTGCAGCTCAGTGTTAGATTTGTGGTTTGATTTACTGTTTGCTTCAAAAGACCAAGTTTCAACAGGAGTAATTGATCTTATTACTCTGCAAGAATTAAATTCATAAATGAACATTGAGCCAACTTAAAAGGTAAAAAAATGCTTTATTAGAATTGCCTCGGGATGTTTTGACTGAACCTCAGCCACCTTCAGCAACAAAAAATTGTTTCATAATGAGTTAAATCAGGACTGTTCACCCTTACAGCAGCTGGGGCCACACAGGCTTCCACCTTACCATGCAGGCACCTCCCATCCTCCATCTCACTGCAGCACACATGGGATAACATGCCCAGGCATGGTTGGGGGAGGAGAGAGGAGCTCCTAGCATCAGCAGTGGTCCCAGCAAAGAGCCATAAATAAATTAGACCTGGGGATTCCAACGAGAGTAGGGTAACATTTGTCTGGAAATGGTTAAAGAAATATTTCTTTTTCTGAACCTCCCACTTGGGGAGGGAACCTTTGGAAAAATAACAAGGGAGAGGTCTTAAAGGGGTGAGATATCCTTACTAGTATCTTGGCTAAAGGATGAAGGAGTGAAACCTATGTGCTGTGGAATTTAGGAATGGGCACCCTATATTAAGTTTGATGTTAATATGTAAAATACAATTAGCAAAGTTTGGAATGAAAACTGAGGAACCACAAACTCTGGAGTCCTATAGGACAGCATAATTTTAAAAATGATACCTTTTTTCTTGCATTGTATTTGAGGATGTTAACACACTTAAAAAAATTAAATGCATTCTCTCCACTGGTCTTTCAGCGGAGAAAAAAACTGAAGCCCAGAGGCTAATGTCTGAAAGCATATGCAAATATATATTTCTAAGAAGTGCTTACATCTTTATTTACAAAGATGACATGATTGTCATAGGTGGTGAAAATGTGAAACTCCTCAGTTGACTTCAAGCAAAACTATGGATATCCCACATTTGTGAAACTGAGGTCATGTCCAACTATACATTTGTTACCCAACTTTAGACATACAAATAATGTGTCCAAGCTAGTTAGAAAATCTAGGAACAAACCTAGCAATAGCTCTCAAACTTTTTTTTTCCATAGACCACTTGAAAATTGCTGAAGGTCTTGGTGGACCACTTGACTTTTTTTTTGTTCTACAAATCAAAGCACACAACTCATATGTTAATATCAGTAGTCTTACCTTACAAGTATAGATATTCTCGATTTTTCTGCAACCTTTCTGCGAACCACCTGAATGGAGCTTGCATACCAGTGGTGGTCTGCAGACCACAGTTTGAGAACCTCTGCCTTAGACCAATAAAATTACACTTTCTGATATTAAACTTTGCAATACATAAGAAAAATATTTTTGTGCCCTTTTTTTACTTGGAGAATACGGTATTTTATTCTTAAATTAATAGAATATTTCCTACTCCAGCTTGGATATCACTTTTTAAAAGTTACTGAGAGCTGTTAATTTCCCGAAATACATTCTGACTGCAGAAGAGCGTATGCTTAATCATTTTTATCTCATCCACTTTGAAAATTCAAAAAGGCAATAATTGCAACTCTAAAACAAAACACAGGAAACTGTTCAAGCTGCATTGTGAAAAAAAGCAGGGCTATTGGTTCAAACCCTTCACAGTATGAAATTGAACAATGTAGGGCTTTAAGGCTAGGTACAGACGTTAAAAAAGCCTGAGGTGGAATCAATCTAAGTTACATGGTTTTCTGTCAGCAGTGTAGTTTAGCTTGGTAGTGAACAGGACACACATTTGCCCTTTGGTTGGAGGAGGGTGGCAAACCTTAGACTGGGTTCCAGCATTTTTAAGCCAGTCCATGTATACTGAACTTCTATTCTATTATGGGTATAGACCAGTTTCTGATCCCAGGGATCCTGGCTTTCTCTGTTTAAAAATAAAAATCTCTGATTAAAAAAAAAAATTGTAAAGTCTTTGATTAAAAAACCCCAAATGCATGTTTTTCCACAATTGCAACAATAAAATGCCACTATATGTATAGGTATAAGTTGAACACAGTGTTTTATTGATATATTTACAATTATAAAGTAATTTAAGAGCTTACCAGTGCCTCAATCATTATAATAAAATTTATTTTAAAACCTATATATTTTGATGTTTTGATTTTGGTTTTTTTATCATAGAAAATCAGAGCTCCTCCTGACCCCTTCACTCACCACGACACAGGTCCAGCTGTAGATTTTCCCGCTGCTGCTTTGTGGTGCTGAGCAGTCCTGATATGCTGGTACCCTGCCCCTGTCCTTGCTGTTGCCTCTCACTCCCAACCCACAGACCCCTGCCCCTGCATTTGCCTCTCAATTTGGACCCACAGACTCCCCAGTCTTGTTGTTGCCCATAACTCCCAAGACACAGCCCCTTATCCCTGCCATTGCCCCTTGCTCCCCACCCACAGCCCTCTGGGCCCTGCCGTTGGCCGTGCCATTGCCTCTCATTCCCAACCAGTCTCCTACCCCCAACCCTGCTGTTGCCCCTCACTCTCAAGCCAGAGCCCCCTGGCCCTGCTGCCCCTCACTCCTGACTCATCCACCCCTGGGCCCTGCCAGTGCCCCTCACTCCCACAGTCTCCTGGCCCTGCCAATGCCCCTCACTCTCTATCCGTAGCCCTATCTCTGCAGCATTGCTTATGCCCCTCACTAGCAACCCATAGCTTCCTGCCATAGGGGTCCCCAAGCTGTCAGGGCTATGGGACTAGGGCCAGGGCCCTCAGCCTCCTGTCCCCTGCTCAGCAGAACCCAAGCCCTAGCTGCCACCTGCAAGAGGCAGTGGCCGCTGCAGCTAGCGTGGAGCGTGAAACCTGCCTCCCTCTTGCCCCCATGGGTAAACAGAGTGGATCCTGAGGTGAAGGGAAAGATGCAGGATGCAGCCCAGTAGGCAGGACCCAACACAGGAGGATGGGCAGGCTTGGTGCTGCACCAGCAGCCCCACGCCCGCAATACCACCATGGAAAGGTGCTTCCTGCCCACCCAACAGCAGCAGATGTTGTATGGAGCTGTGAACCCCACTGCTTCCCAGAAGGCAGGGGGTGCCTCACCATATAGCAAAGCAAGCACGAAGTACCCAAAGGTGGCACCAATGACCACCCAACTCTGCTCTCCCACACCAGGTCCTACCTGCTGGGTTGTAGGTCTGTGCGAGTTGGCAGCACTCCAATCCGGCTTTGGCTCTGGCCACTTCAGATGGCCATGATCCGATCCAGAACTCTGTACAGGGTTTCCCCCTGGATCCCGCCGAAGCAGCTCCGAAGCTTTGGAGCTGTCTTGGAGATCTGGCCATAGGGTACAATGGGGAATCAATGAAATATCTATAACTTCGTTGTTTTTTGTCTGATTTGAATGAAACTTGCAGAGATGGTAGCCTTTTCTGAGAGTATGAAGTCTGCCATGTGTAAAGAAAATTGGTGCAGGGGCTTGGGGGGAACTGTACCCTAAATTCTTGAAAGACAAACTCATGTCATGTCTATGTGTTAAAACACAGGGGGGTCAAAACTGTAGGAGTGGTAGCTCTTACTGAGGCCACAAAGTCTGCCAAGTTTCAAGGAGATAGGTGCAGGAGTTTGGGGGCAACTGCACCTGAAGCTGTGGACAAGCAAAACTTGTGCCACGGCTGACACTACGTGTGTTAAGGCGCAACGGGGTGACAGCTGCAGAGACGGTGCCCCTGCTGAGGCCACAATGCCTGCCAGCTATGGAGGAGATCAGTGCAGGGCGATTCTGGGGCCCTGCACACCTAGCTGCTGACAGGCAAAACTCAGGCCAAAACTGTGTCTGTCTTGGGGCAGTTGATTGTATTGATTCTTTCCTTTCCTTAGCCTGGTTTTGTAGGTGCTAACTGATACTCGTTAAGTGGTTATGTAGTGCTAGGTCCTGTGAATTGAGCTGGTCCCTGAGTGAATCATGACTGATTGGTAACTGGGAACCAGTAGCTTAGCAGGCAGGCCTGCAGCAGTGTCTCTCCTCCCCGCCCCAAGGCAGACAGTCAGTCCCACAGCACCCATGGCACAAGTTTTGTTTGTCCGCAGCCTGAGAGGCAGTTCCCCCCAAGCCTCTGCACTGATTTTCTTGAAACTTGGCAGGCTTTTTGGCCTCAGTAAAAGCTACCACCCCTGCAGTTTTGACCACCTCCCATGTTGTAATATAGACGTGACAGAAGTTTTGCTTTCATGAATTTGGGGTACAGTTGCCCCCAAACCCCTACACTGATCCTCTGAAACTTGTTAGACTTCATTCTATCTGCAGAGTCTACCGTTCCTGAAAATTTCATCCAAATTGGATAAAAAACAACAGAGTTATAGATATTTTATTGTTTCCCCATTATACCCTATGGCTGGATCTCCGAGGCAGCTCCGAGGTGGCTCTGAAGCTCTTTGGAAGCTCTGAACTGCTTCAGAAAGCCCAACGAGGCCAGCGCTTCAGATGTGCACAAAGATGTGCTGCTTAAGAACTCAAAGTGTCCTAAGCTTCTCCAGATCCGAAGCTCTGTCCAAAGACTCACACAGCCCTACTGGGTTGCATAGGCTTCCAGGGGGAAGGTAGCATGGTTGGGATCCCGAAGCCTGCAGCAGGCAGCCCACATGCACCCCTGCCCTGCACACAAATCTGGGGTGTACATTCCCCCTTGTGCCTCTATTCTTAGGAGTGCATGCAGTGCAATGTGCCAGCCCCTGCCCCCCCAGATGAGCTGCCTCTGGCTCCATCCTGCTTCCCCATGCAGGCCCACATTCCTGTACCAGGTCCAGGTTCCAAGTACTGTTGCAGCTGGGCAGAACCCCAGCCCTACTCCCTCCCTCACCACGGAGGCCTTAATCTTCCCCTCCATAGACTTACCCAGAGGGAGTTGTAGGAGCTGCTATCCATACTGCCTGTCTGCCACATTCATATACAGATGCACAAAGCACCCTTTGCCTGTGGCTGCCCTTCTTCTGGCCCCAAGCAGCCCCTTGCAGGCTAGAACTCTATCAGGTTGCAAAGGGAAACCCACTATTTCCTGTGTTTTTCTCTTTTAAAGGATAAAATGCACATTTTTCTGCCATGAAAGGAAAACCTGGACCACTGCTGATCACATATATTGGGAAAATTGTAATGTCTGTGCCTGGCCTCAAGGTACTACAGGACATGATATTAACATGTGTACTTATTAGGGATGTTAAACAGTTAAAAATTTTGATTATGATTAATTGCACCATTACAAAAATTAGTTGCAATTAATTTCACTTTTAATCCCACAGCTAAAGACTCAAAATTATGCACAGAGAAACTCAAAGTTATGCAAACTTATGCAGGTACTTTGTATGGTTGGGGAATGGGTGTGGGGTATGTGTGTGAGGGTGAATTTTTGAAGGTGTGGGAGGGGCTGTGAGTGTGTGTGTGTGTGTGTGTAGGGCTTGGAGCCTGGTGTGACGTTCCCACATAACCCTTGAAGGATGTGGGGTATGGTGGGTCAGAAGTGAGGGGCAGGGCTCGGGGGCTGTGGCTTGGGAGTGAGGGCAGACACTTACACAGACACACACATGTGCACACACATACACACACACAGACACATACACACACAGACCACCTAGCAGGTAAGTGTGTGGGGTGGGAAGGGGTGTGGGTTAGGGAAGGGCCTGGGGGGTATAGATTGAGGCCCCCATGGTGTGGGAGGGAGTGGGGTAGGGGCGGGATGTGGGATGGAGCTGTGGGCAGTTTGTATAGGTGCATGGGGCAGGGCTGCTCACACCACTTTGCACACCCCTGAGAGAGTCATGAGGGGCACGTGTCCTCTGGATCTGAGCACAGGGCAGAGGTAGGCTGCCACTGTGTGTTGGGCTTTGCACCCCACTGCTGTTGCCCCCGGAACCATGTGATGCCATGCTGTGCTTCCCACCACTGGGTAGGCAGGGGATGTGGCACAGCCAGCACATGGCTCCTGGAGCAAAGGCAGTGGTTTTCAGAGCCCCAGCCCACAGTGGCAGTCTGCCTCTGCCCCATGCAAAAATCCAGGGGGCACGTACCTCCCATGCATGTAGCAGTGGGAGCCCCTCCCCCGCATTCCTGTATGAACTTCCTGTAGCTGTGTCCCATGATCTGTCCCAGCCCCAGGGCCCCATTTACTCCAGCCCCTGCCCTGGCCTCCGCCCCCACACCTGCCCTCACCCCCACCCCAGCCCCACTCCCTCCTTCACTATGGGGTCCTTGATCTGCCCCTCCCCCCTTCCCTCCCCCATGCCCCTTCCTCTTCACAGACTGGCCCGCTGTGTGCTGATCCACACACTGCCAGACTGCGTTCCTAGCCTCCTGAAGTCTGTGGCTGCATATCTATGTCTGTGTACACCCTGCCCCGCACCCTGCTGCTGCCACCTGGAGCCTGTGCCTGGGCTGCCCTGCAGTCCTCTGTACTGCCACGGCTGCCTGGTGAAGCAGCCCAGAGGTGGTGGTGATGGTGGTGGAGCAGAGTTCAGGCACAGGCCCCAAAACCATGTGCATGATTAACGCATTAAAAAACAATTGCAAACAATAGTTAATGTGCTAATCATGCATGTTAATCATGATTAATTGATCGCCCTAGTACTTATGGAACCCAACAGGCTCTCCTAATAGAACCATTTTTTTTCTATTTCTCTCTCTGTGTTCCTACATAGATAGGTACCTGCAACCACAGATTGCGAGGCAAGCAACATTTTTCTCCTCTTTCTTACAACTTCCTTACAACAGAGGACTCTTCATGGTATGGAGTTTGAAAGGAGGGATTGGCTGGGAAAATGTTTACTGTCCCAAACCTACAGAATAAAATAATACAAGCAAATACCACTTTAGGCTATACTAGTTCATGCTGCACCACCTTTGGAGAAAGTCACATTAAAGAAAGGTCTGGAATCCAAATGCTGCCCAAGAGGAATTGCAATTTTTTTTATGCTGGTATAAGAACATTTTTCCATAAACTTCACTGGCCCCTGCCCAGACTAGACTGACACAGTAAAAAAAAAGGATGTTGTTGTTTGTTGGGCCAACATTTTTGAAGGTCTAAAGCTCACTTCAATATTTCCTCCTTTCCAAAAAATGGAACAATGTAATAGAGAGATAATAGTTGTGTCTGTCTCATATAATTTTACCAATTAATTTTAGGTGATCTGTTATGTGCTGATACAACATCTAATTGTGAGACTGTAAAGCTTCAACAAAATCACATTTGTACAACTGCCCAAACACACAGAATCTGTATAATACCTTCTAATTTGGCAGGCATTTAACAAGTCACACTTGAATGAAGTTTTTGATCTTACTCACTTTTCTCTTGTCATTTTCCTGTTTAAAGATATTTTGTTCTCTTACTATAGCCAACCTGAGCCATTGTTGTCAGAATATAAATTGCGTGAATGAATGAATAAGTAAGCTGATGGCTCCATAAAATATAGACATTAGAATAGGATAGATAGTGCTGGGGCTCTGAATAAGATTCCATATGATAAAGTCATTGCACTCTGATTCCAGACAGAATTAAGTCTGCTCTAATGTCCCACTTTATCACACACACACATGCGCGCACGCGCGCGCACACACACACACACACATCCTAAATAAACATCCCTATAGAGAAGGAGTATAATATTTTACTGATTGTAGAATAAAGCACAATTTTATTGGCACACTTTGCACATGCAAGACAATACAGCATTTGTAAGTTTTGCTGCAGACAGTCTGGCTGGCAGTTTGGGTAGCTCTAATTTATTGTGAATAAATAATATCCTAGAATCTCTAAGGAGTCATTTTAATGCTAAAAAAAATCTGGCACATGATTAAAATTGTTTGTTGTTGTTCTTACCCAAAAATGCTTAAAGAGAAAAAAAAAAATCCTAGTAGACAGGACTTTGTGTCATATCACAGTTTTACAGGACTTTGTGTCATATCACACAGTTTTACAGAGTTTTTACATGGAAATATTCTGCATGTACTCCATCCCCATACAGTAAAGCATGCCAGATACTATCTGTGTTTACAAGTTCTGTTCTATGTATTTTTTTTCTATTACAGTCAATGAAATTATTCAGGTCAAAGAACTATATTTAAAGTCTATTTGCCTCTCTATCCATAACAAATTGATTACTACTTAGAGCGCAAGTGCATATTCTTTTAGTGGTTGGATCAGATCATGTTCAAAGCAGAGCTCATTCTTTACACAGAAGAAGAAATTTAAAAAATGCGGTGTAAAAGTCAACTGCAGAAAATGCAAGAAACTAATTGTTAAAATATAGATGGAGTCGACTAGTTAGTTTGGTTTTGCTGCTTTCAGAAAAACAAACAAACAAAAAAAACCCCCTCTAGTTTCCAGAGATGCCATGTGTACTTTTTTTTTCTACGAGGCACTGAAGAGTTTCTGTTAGGGAACTAATATGGAAGTAGCCACTACATTCATTCTCAGAATCCAAAAACTCTGACTGGAAAACTGATCTAATGAACAGAGCAAACTATTAATCACAGTATCAACTTCCTGTTTAGAACCAGATCTGAACTTATTTTCACTATTGTTGAAAGTTCCTTTGGTTGTTAGGGTTTTGTCGCATATCCTTTGATGTCTCTACAGACAAAAATAAGACATGGAAAGGATTTTAAATCCATTGATCACCAAATGATCAACAGGCTGAAAAATATTATACAATACAACAAAATTAAATATCTAAGAGCATACACCATAATTAACACTACAGACATTGATTTCCTATTCATGTGGGCATACATCTACATGTGTGGAGATTTGGGAGCAGATTTGCTGTTCCTGGCAGCAGTCTGCTCCTGTCCCTTCCAGCCCTGTACCAGCTCTAGACTCCCCCTGGGTGCTAGCCATGGGGCTGGCAGGAGGATAGGCCCAGGAGATAGCTGTTTCCTGGTGGAGACTGGGAGATCGCTCCCTGCTCCCAGGAACTGTCTGCTGCTGGGATGGATTCGGTGATGGAGCCTGGGTAGGGAAAATGTCCCACTGTCCTGGCAGAAGGACTCTTCTGGTCCCAGCTCCTCAATCAGGGCCAGGGGCTTTGGAAAGAGCTACAGGGGACATCCCTGTACAGGGGAGGAGCAGGTCCCAGCTCCCTGTGCCAATCTGCTGGTGGGGTAGCTGGCCATGAGCCCCCAGCTGGGTAGGGATCCCACACCAAGCTAGGGACTTGATGTCACCTACCCTCCTGGTGTAGTGGGGCAGGGGGATGGGACCTGCCCCTCCCAGACTGGAGCTGGCTAGGGCCTGCCCCTAATCAGCACAGTTCCCATCCAGCCATCAGCAGTGTGGGGACATCTCCATGTATAGCTTGGAGCTGGCTGGGGACTGCCCAAAATGGGATTCTAATAATTATAAACTGAAAACATATCAAAACCAACTATGTAATAGTACAGGACTAGTTTGCTATTTTCAAGAGTCATATATCCTTTTCTGTGTTTGCTTCAAGTAATTTGCTGAAACTATGCCTTCAATAAAATGAAGTGCTGATGAGAGAAAGAAATAATATTTGCAGATAATTAATGGGGTCTGCAGATAATACTTCATTATCCTAAAACAAAAGAAAAAATGGATTAAGTAATTTATCACGAGTTAATTAATTAAAGCATGTCTTACATTTTGGACCACTTTAGTTAACATCGGTAAGTAGAATCAGAGCACAATATATATTCCTTGTTTAATTCTGTAGGATTCGAATACCCATTGTCAGATTCTGACTTGTTTATCATGTTCTATGCTTAGTCCATGGTGGAGATAAAAAAACACATCTTCATATCATCATTTAACAACTATATCTCTCTCTCTTACAGAGGTGCCTTAGCTATAGATACAGTTTGGAAAGCCTAAGACATAGACATAAACTTATTTGATTTTTTTAACAAAAATGTAGTCTCTCTCTCTCGCTCTCTCTCTCTTTCTGTGTATAAATACACACACACACACACGCACACAAATAGCTCTGTGTGTGTAATATATAAATTATAGATATATAGATATAGATACACACACACACAGCTATTTGTTTTACGGTTCTACATCCTGACCAACATGGTTCAACAAACATGCCACACAGCAGTTCTCAATCCAATCCAATACATTACATTCCCACTACTATTGCTGCACGCCCTCTGTGCTCCCCTTCCCCACCCCTCCCCTGAAATTCCTGACCTGACGTTCTCCTTTCTCAGTTCACATTCATGGCACTGTCGACTTTCCATAGCCATCATTTTCAATCATGTCCAAGAACATCATGTTCCACCTAGATATAGAAATGCACTTATGAGATATAACCGACAAGGTCATCTCTGGACAATTTATTCATAAGCAGAGAGGTAGTTAGCTATACTAGTCTGAACTCAGATAGAAGACACCTGGTAGACAACTGGTTTTCAACCAGTGGATTTCAACAGTGGAAACTGTGGTTTCCACAGACCATTGGGGATCCTCAGACTATGTGTTAAGGGGTCCATGAAAGATGACTGATTAATCAAAAGTATGTCAATACCCATAGTTACAATTCAGAAGGATCTTCACCTCTGTTTCAAATTTCCAAAGGGGTCTGCACTTCCATTCAACATTTTTTAGGGGTCCACAAGTGAATTAAATTTGAAAACCCCTGTTATAGACTAACTAAATCACAGATATATGTATAGCATAAGATTTTGTCAGTCCAAGATCATTTCCCATTACCTGGATTAGCTTTTGTGACCCCTTTGTTCCTATAGGCTTATTGCTTGTTTATTTGTCATTCCCAGCATTGCCCCCCTTCCCCTATCTCCCCTCCATCTCTCTCTTCCTGCCTTTTGTATTCAAATCAGTATCTACATTTTTATACATTGTTCTGTGCATTTCTTTTCACAGCATCTAGTGAAGTGAGCTTGGGCTCACAAAAGCTTATGCTATATGTATCTTTGATACAGTTAGTTTAAGGGTAACTATACCCTGACTTCTACAATTCAATCACAACCTAGCTCAAGTAATTTATTCTGTAGAGTACTTTTGTTAATATTTACTATCACCTGCTAACCAAGAAATACAAAATAGTTTTCAGGATGAGGATCATATGTTTCTAGATAGATTTAGGATCAGAAGGGACCTTTTAGATCTTCTAGTCTGACCCCCTGCCCTGGGCAGGAACGAAAACTGGGCTCAATGTCAAGCTTCCTCTTAAAGACCCTCAAGGTAGGAGCCAGCACCACTCCCCTTGAAAGTTGGTTCCAGATCCTAGCCACTCTGACTGTGAAGTAGTGCCTTGTAATGTCTAGTCTAAACCTACTTTCTAACAACTTATGGCCGTTATTCCTTGTTACTCTGGAAGGCGCTGGGGGGGGAACAAGGTCTCTCCCAGTCCTCGCTGGTCCCTCCTACCAAGTTTATAGATGGCCACCAGGTCCCAACTCGGCCTTCTCTTGTGAAGGCTGAACAGGTTAAGGTCCCGTAGCCTCTCCTTGTAGGGTCTTCCCTGCTGTCTCTGGATCATGTGAGTGGCCCTCCTTTGGACCCTCTCAATGCTGTCCACATGCCTCCTGAAGTGCGGTGCCCAGAACTCGATGCAATACTCCAGGTGCAGCCTGATCAGTGTCACATAGAGGGGGAGGATCACCTCCTTGGCCCTGCTTGTGATGCATCTGTGGATTCACGACAAGGTAGGTTAGTCCTACTGACCATGTCCTCGCTTGTTGGCCATGTTCATCTTGGAGTCAATAATGACTCCAAGAACTCTTTCTGCCACCGTGCTTTCGAGAAGGGAGTTCCCCAGCCTATAGGTATGCTGCTGGTTCGTACTGCCTACGTGCAGCACCCTGCACTTGTCAGTATTGAATCCCATCCTATTTTCATTTGCCCACCACTGTAACCTGTCCAGGTCCCGCTGTAACCTGTCCTTCCCTTCTAGTGTGCCCATCTCATCCCTGATCTTGGTGTCATCTGTGAATTTAAATAGGGTGCTTTTCACTCCATCATCCAAGTTGCTAATAAAGAAATTGAACAGCCAGTCCCAAGGACTGAGCTGTGGGGAACTCCGCTGCCCACTTCCCTTCAGGTCAAATATGACCTGTCCACCATCACTCTCTGAGTATGACCTCTCAGCCAATTTGCAACCCATCTGACTGTGTAGGTATCAATGCCACAGCTGCCTTGCTTTTTAATGAGAATGGGGTGGAGACAGAATCAAAGGCCTTCCTGAAGTCCAGAAAGACTACATCTACCATGACACCTGCATCCAATGATTTTGTGACCTGATAGTAGAAGGCAATCAGATTGGTCTGACAGGATCTGCCCCTAATGAACCCATGCTGGTTGCCCTTGAACATCATCTCTGCAGTAGATGTGCTCCTGGGTAATCTTCTTAAAGAGCTTCCCCAGGATTGAAGTAAGGCTTGAGGGCCTATAGTTGTCTGGATCCTCCTTCTTCCCTTTTTTAAAGATGAGGACCACATTAGACTTCTTCAAGTCATCCGGCACCTGGCCAGAGTACCACAAGTGCTTGTAAAGCAGTGCCAGGGGCCCCTCGATAACCCCTGCTAATTCCCTCAACACTTTGGGGTGGAGAGCATCTGGACCTGCTGATTGGAACATGTCCAGCCTCTCCAGAAGTTCTCTAACTTGGTTCTCCCCGACCCTAGGCCTGGCAGAGATTCTCCTGAGCCCATCCTGAATCTCGGTAGGGGAGTCCTGGTCCCTGCACAAGAAAATGGAGGCAAAGAAATTGTTAAAGAGGTCTGCTTTCTCCTCTGGTGCAACCCCAGATTGCCAAGCATATCCTGCGGGGGCCCAACATTACCCAGTGCCTTCTTCATACTCCCTATGAATTTAAAAAAGGACTTTTTGTTATCCTTGATCCTTGATGCTAGCCCTAGTTCTGTATCTGCCTTAGCTTTCCTAACAGCCCCACTATAGACCCAAGTGGTGGAGGTATACTCTTCTTTGGTGATAGCCTCTCCCTCCCACTGGATGTATGGCTCCTTTTTGGCAATCAGGCATTCCTGAATGCACTTGGTGAGCCAGGGGGGCTTTTGGGCACTCTTGCCTCCTTTGCTTCTTATTGGGATTGTCACCCCTTGGGCTTTATCATCTCCTTAAGGAACGGCCACTCATCTTGGGGTTGCAATGTTAACAAGGAAGAACTTCCACCTCCTCAGGCTTTTATAACTGTGCAAGTTGCCTGTTCTATCAATGATGCCCACATAGCTCTGCTATTAATTTACTCAAGCCTATGCAAAACCCCTTTCTTCTGAGCTTATTATTACTTTGTAATGGCTGATTGGTGGATATTTGTGCAGCGCATCGTATACAACTTTAGTTATCTTCAGTCATCCAGGAGTAAACTGAAAAGCGTATTTTACTGTACCCACAATTACAATCAACAGAATAAGTTGAACTACTGAGGAGGAGTCCAAATAAATAATACAAGTACTGCTCAAGCCTTGTGGACTATTTGTTTCCTAATTGCAGCATGGGATGCACATTGTCCATTACAAATGCTAACATCTAGCACTTCCCAAAACCATAGTTTTCCATTGGTTACTGAACAGCTTGAAGAATAATGTAGCAATTTATGGCAATAATTTCCTTAAGCTTGGAGGGTGCTGGTGTCTGCCCCCAAGAACAAATAACTTCCTGGAACAGCAAAATAAATCTATGCTTTCATCACACATGACATTTATATTAGTTTATATCAGCCTACAACTACTCCTAGCATTCATACTGCCTGATCCAAATCCTTTCATAGGTATTCCAAGGCAAGTTAGTTTATGTGATATACATATATATGATTGTATACATATTATACATAAATTATGTGGTTATATATACTCTTGACTGTCATGGACAGTTCAGCCTTCCAGTTATCCTAAACATTTGGCCCTTTATGCACAGTTGATGGGTCATTTGCATAATTATCAGCGTGCTGTGCAAAACATTGAACAAAATGGGATTACATTTTTACAAGATCAGCTGGGAATATAGAAACTTTATGTTTCATTCAGAAACTCTTAGGTCATTTCTAGAATACAACAGATTTACATCTGTTCCATTAAATACCAAACACTAACATGTTTCCCTTTCTAGAGATATACTATAATCAGGAATCATATAAATCTTTTTTAATGAACCAAAAAAATGCTTCTTATGACCTATAAGAATACTTGCATTTCTATTAGACCAGATGTTATACTTATATTCTTCTCTCTTAAGTCCTAACAACTCCTTTACAAAATAAATAGCAATGAAACATTATTGTATGAAATTCATTAGTGGACTTAAAAAGTTACTTAAAAGTAGGCTTTTGTTCCTCATAAAATGTCATACATTTTCTATTCCTTACACTTTATTGTTTCATTTAGCATGGAAAGCACAAAAAAAGAAAAAAAAACACATTTAGCACATAGTACATTATGAATAAAAGATTGGCCTACTTTTTTGGCTTGGAATACCACAAAAGTGCACGATATGTTGATATTTTCTTAGATGTGTTCTCCACCAATCATAATTGATGCATATTTTTAATATGTATAGCTTTCCTATTGCACCTTCTCCCTCTCCATATCACCTTAGATCATGCAAAGAATTTAAGCTTAAATTTAAGCTCTGCAGTGAGACTGCTCACAAATTTAAATTCAAGCAATCATTCATATATTTCATGGAAATGGCCCAGACATTTGTTTAACAGAGTCAATTGAGAATATCGGGTGTTTTCAGTAGCTTTGTACACCTACAAGAGAGCATAGGTTTGAAAACAAAATGTATACTCTTTGCTTCAGAGAAATAAAATGTTGTCAGTGAGACTATTCCATAGATCTCAGAAGCATTCCTCACCATCACATATTTAGCATCTCAGTCCAGAAGACTGAAAATGGCACATGGCTGCCCAGGGCGGGGGGGAACCCTTCAAGTTTTTGTATGAAAACTTATTCCTTGCCACCTTCACATGCTTCCAAAGGTTATCTTTGGATATAGAAAAAATATGGGCCTGTTCCAGGTTAAGTTCAATTTTAGTACAAGTAACAAAATTACTTAGTCACAACTATGTCAACCCCAGTAATCATCTCTCTGATATGGTCATGAGTGTATGCAGGGGCATTTGCAGAGGGAGTTCAGTAGTGTGGCCACATACCCCTTTTCTGACCACATGATAGGAGCAGCAGTTAGAGACTTAACCTCTCTGTGGCCACTGAGGAGGTAAGAATTTTCTCCTTTGCTTCTTCTCCTTCCCTCAGTGCCCAGACACATATCTTTTCCCCTCCCCTCTCCTCTTCTTCCATTCCCCACTCCCACCTGCCGCTGCTGGTGTCCCCACTATTCCCACTCACCTGGAAGCAAGGCGAGTTTGTGTTCTGCGCTAGCTGAGCTGCACAGGGCCTGGGCTCTGCTGGGGCTGGCAGTGGTTGGGACCTGGCAGGTTGCTTATCTCCATGCCTGCTCACAGGCTGGCAGGGAACACCCACCACTGCTGCTGCTGTCCTGGGAAAGCCCAACGCCTACACATCCTAGCTAGAGCAGGCAGAAACTCATCTCCCAGAAACTCAGCATCCCCAAGGAAGCAGGCCCAGTGGGGCCACTGGTAGTAGAAGGTCAGAGAGTGGAGGGGTGGGGAGAAAAAGAGGGAGCATGCCTTTGAGCATGGAAGAGGAGGAAGAGAAAGGATGGGGGAAGAATTCTTACCTTTATTTGGGATTTTTAAAAGTTCCCACCTGCAAATCCCCACACAGCCTGCTGGCCTTGGTTGTCAGGAAGTAGAGGAGAAGATGGGGAGCAAGGGTGCAATGGCAGTCTACTCCTGTACCACCTTTGCAAAATCCTGGATCTGCCCCTGATAAAATGTGCCATTCAAGGTAACTCAGTTATTGGCATTTAATATACAGAAGGTATATCACCAGTACCTAGTGTCCAACTCCATATTAAAAAACCCCCAAAACTAAACCAGGGTGTCAAACATACAGCCACCAAGCTAGATCTGGTTAATGGAGTCTCTATATCTGGCCTGCTGGGGGGACATGGCCTGCTGCAAAATCCAGGGGCTTTTGGTCCAACTGGGCATAGGCATCAATGGCAGTGCTGCCAGACTCCTCACCACCACTGGACTTCTCACTGGACCTCTCACCACCCTGTCAACATCAGATTCCTTGCCACCAGGCCCCTTCCTGCCACCATCTTATCACCCTTTGCTGCTACTGCTGGACCCTTTTGCTGCTGCTGCCACCACTGAATTTCTTGTCATTGCCCTAAGCTAAATCAAAGGAACTGAGGTGCATGATCAGTCATAGCACAATATTCATTATGTTATAATATGCAACTCTTTAAGCCACTGGAACTACCCGTAGACTGAAGTATTACTCAGTGGGTGCATCTACATGTGTAATTAATGTGCCATAATTTTTTGCACAGAAAATGCAAGTGCATTAAACTGCACCCCTACATGTGTCTGAACATGTGCCCATCAAGTGTGAATTTGCTTCTGACAGGAGTTCAGTCTAGGGCTGCTCTTGCCCTGCTCTTCCCCCCCTGCATCAGCCAGGGGGAGCTTAAAGCTCCTCCAGGTGCCAGCCCCAGGCTAGCAGGGGACATGGGGACTGGTTCTGATCTCTGTGGGGTGTGGGAGAGCTGCCACATGGAGATTGGGATAGCCCTCCTCACCCCATGGAGATCTGAATGGGTTCTAATCTCCACATAGCTGTGAGGCAGCAGTGTGGCAGCTGGGACAACTCTCTCTGCCCTGCAAAGACTGGATGGGTCTGAGCTCCACATGGCTGGAAGGCAGTTTTCTGTTGCCTAGGTTGGCCAGGAGCAATTTGATCTCAGTCAGCGCCTACTTGTGCATTTCAGTGCATTAGTTTAGAGTTCCAGTTTCTAATACCTGTATCTAAAGGTACCAAAAAATGGTTCATTAGACTAATCTACTGAGCAGTAATTGCTGCACACATGTAGACAGTTATGCCTTACTGCACATTAGATTAGTCTAATGTTCAGTAAAGCATCTTGTGTAGATGCAACCAGTATAACCCAGGGTGGCAAAACCTGACCAGTGCTTTTTAATGATAGATTTTGAATGAGCAGATGACGATTCTTCTGAAACCATGGGTTGTAGTACATTTGACAGATTTATTTGTCAGTAAATCCCCCATTTCTTGTCTCTATTTATTTCCTTTAGCTCTTCCTAGAAAAAAATCAAATTGTAGATCTTATTCTAAGACACCCATTTCCTTTGGCTGCCCATAACTCATTGCATCACTATTCAGTTTTGTTTGAAACGGACCTTGGAAAAGGGAACACCAAAATGTCTCACCTTTTAAAACACAGTTGCTGTAAGTAAATGATCTAAAGTTTATTTTTATTTGGTTTCCTGTTCCATTTTCTTTTCAGTAATACTACACTATTCATTTTGCTGAAAAAAAAAATTGGGCATCAGCAAGAGAATCCCCTTCATATACATACTTATATAGTAATTTAATAACTCAAGAAATGCATACAGATCTGGGAAATACACTGTACACATGATTAATCAAATCATCCTTTTAGTTTTATAGCAGAGATAAAGCAGCAGTCACAGTAGATCTTTACTTCCTCATACATTGAAGGGAAGCATTCTGGTAGACAGGAAGCATGTAAGTTTGCAGAGACACCTTTGATAACCTGACCCTCTCAAACTAGCTAGAGAAGAACACGTTCAGCATGACCCTTATTTTGGGTCATAGTCGAGATATTGCACTCAGAGACTGTATCCAGCTGAGTGTGGCTGTGTGGTATGTCACTCTGTAGACACTTCTCTGGTGCCACATACCACAAATTCAGTTGTTCTCCATGCTACAGGAGAGCAGCATGGAGGGTTTTTTTGACTTCTGGATATCCAGGGATTAGAAAAACCCATGGAGAAAAAAAGCAGGGCAGCCCTCACAGGGACAGTGTGCACTGCTCAAAATTGTAGTTGGGCCAGCTGGAGGCACGCTGTGGCTGCTGGCCAGGCTCTGCATGGCAGGATCGCCACTGCTGGAACCTCAGGAGGCCCTCAGAACCCCAGACAAGGCTGTTGGGGACAGCCCAGTGCTGGTCCCAGTCTCCCATACCATAAACAAGGTAACTTGTTTCCCGGAGACAACTAGCAGTGGTGCAAGGTGTGCCTCCACTAGTTGTCCCTGGAGAACCAAATGTCCACACCATGTATGGACACTGTCTATGGGTCCATTCAGACAAGTATGCACATGTAGTATGCAGCACCACATACACATCTGCATCACTGCAAACTGCACACATTGCATATGCAAGCATTTGCCATGCTGCTAACTTACAACATGGTGAATTTTTTTGACAGTGGGAGATCCCAGTGTTCAAAAACCCTGTGTCAGAAAAGAGCAGACTGTTGCACATGGCAGCAGTATGTGTGGCCCAACACCAGAACTAGGCCAGCCACAGTCACACTCCAGCTGCCAGCCAGGTTCTGTGAACCAGATCAGTACCAGTGGAGCCCCAAGGAGACCCCGGGACCCCAGGTAAGGCTGCTGGGGCCAGCCCAGGTCCTGGCTTCAGCCTCCCCTACTCAGGGCAACTTGCCATGCACCCGAGTACATGTGCACAAGCATTCCCTTGGGACAAATAGCAGTGGCCCAAGTATGGCCTGCATGTATGTGCTCATCTGGATGTGCACAGGGGGGCATGTCCACACATGCAGGCACATGCGCTTGCAGCAGTTCAAATAACAGCAGTACAAATTGGTGCTAAAGATTTGTGCTGCAGCACATATGCCTGAACATGCGCTTTGTTATGGGGTAAATTGTGCCAGTTGGGACAAACTGACCCTGCCCAGCTCCTTCTAGATCTTCACCCAGGGGCATCTAAAGGCTAGTATCTGTGATTTGCTGGCTCCAGCAATATAAAAAGCTGCCCTGGTGAGCAGCTCAGGGCTACATGCTCTCAGGAACTTCTGGGACAAAGTCGGTCATGCTGCTGCTCTTGCTCCTGCTCCTGCTGCTGCCATCCACCATGGGGGGGTTCCTCTGCCACATGCCACTGCCCCTCCTGTGGGTGGGGGCACCACATCCCCATGTACTGCACCACACCCAGCACTGCACCCCAGCTTCCGTGCTCCCATTCCAACCTGCAGTCCAGCCTGCCTCCGAGCCATGGCCAGGAGACAGCCAGGGAGGGGGCCTGCACTGTCTGCAGGCCGCCTCCCCACCAACACTGCTGGTGCCTAAGGGCACCTCACCTGCCCCAGCTGCTTCAACAGGCCGCCATGCTGCCCTCACCTGAAACACACCTTAGGTAGCTGCCCAGCTACCACTGCTGCTGCTGCCACGTGTGCTGCCACTGGCCCCCTAAAGAGAGGGGAGCGGGATTCCCTTCCACACCTCCTTGCCCTGTCATGCACTGCACCTGCGCTGGATTACAAGCCTGTGTACCCTCACTGTGGGGGCAAGATGGACTCTAATGAGGAACCAGCAGGGCCATGAGGTCTTCCCTGGCCAGCACCCCCTGCCCTGGGGGGGTCCCAAGCAATCTCCCCACCATCAGGGACCCAGGGCAAAGGAAATGGGAAGGGCTCCTCTTTGGCCTGCTCCACAGCTGGGGGTGGGAAAGGCAAGGGCTCCACCCCACAACTCAGACCACCAGTGACTGATGGGACCAGGTGCACTACACCAGCTGACACTCCCACTCATCCCGTCCCTAGCCCTGGCCCCACCAAAGCAGCCCCTAAGTGAGGGAGCCACAACTATGCCCAGGAAGCTACAGGGTGACCCACATCCATGGGCCCTGGATCTTCTACAGCTGGCCCTTCCAGCCTGGGCGGTGGGGCCCCTTCCGTCACTCTCCCCCCTAAGCAGGGCATGAAGTGCCAACTACCCAAGTAGGAGAACCTGCACTTTGAGACTTGAGTGCAGACCCTGGCTTGGATAGTTGGGGCTCCTAAGATCATGGTGGTCTCATACTTTCATGGCAAGGGTTTTTTTTTTTCTTTGCCTCAGAGGCTGCTGCACAAAAGGTGGTGGAGTGGGGACTCAAGGGTGAATACATCTCCCTTGAGCCCCTAGAAGACCTGGGGACATGGGTGGTCCCCAGTTCCATCCCACCCTATTTCCCCAACTGGACCCTGAATCCCCAGCTCCAAACCATGGGGCGGGTTATCTCTGCCATGTGCACTGTTTCTGCTGTCATGTCATGATCCAGCTGGCAGTGGGCATGTGACTGGAGGCCAAGGGGTGCCTCATGATTCCCTTTCAGGGGAACCTGGTGAGGGTGTTTTATATGCTGGGGGACCTGCAGTGCTTCCAGTGCTGTACCCTGGGGCACTTGCATCATGAGTGCCCCATGGGCTGAGCAGGAGAGACATCCACAGGTTCCAGTGGTGAGAGCCATGTCCATGACACCAGCACCCCTCCCCCTTTGGGTCCCCCGGCACCCTAGCCACAACACCCAGCCCTCCCTTCCCCCCCCGAGCTCAGGGGACTGTGTCCCTCAACCAAGTTTGGTGGGGTCCCAGGGAGGGAGGTAGCAGCTGAGGGGAGAGAAGGAGCAGCTCCCGCCATCCCTAGCCATGCTTCCACTGCAACTGCCCCAGTCCCCCCAACCCTCACCTTCCCCTGAAGGAGCTTCTCCACCTGAGCTGAATGGGTTCAGGTCCCCTCCACGCTCAAAGCCGAGTGGAAGGCCCAGGTGCAGCTGGAGCCCTTTGATATGAAAGACTCCCCACCTCCCAAGGCCACCATGTGGAGGGAAAGAGTGACCCAAATTCCAGGGGCCACCACATCTGTGCCCAACACCTCACCCCTGGGAAAATGAAATGGTAATCTCCATGGAGGACACTTCAGGAATGCTGGCTGGTCTTGAGCATGAGCCCATGGAGGAGTTCCTCTGCTAGCCAGGTCCTGCTTGCTGAGACTGCAGGCTCCAAAGCCTTGGCCTCGGCTGACCTAATGGTAGGTCTGGTAACGGAGCCCTCCCCCTCCAATGACCTGGGGGACACAGGGGCCTTGGGGATCACCCCGGTGAGTCCTAAGAGGGGAAGTGTAGCTCTCTTCTGGGACCCCAAGGCAGGCACTGATGCCCTTTTGGTGCCTGATGGGTCTCCTTCCTCTCCTCCTAGAATAGCCTTGGTAACAGCCTGCTTTGTGGTCCCACCCCAGAGGGTGTCGAGGTAGGGTCCCTTGACCAACAGGCCAATCTTGTTGGAACCCTGCACAGACCCAGCAGGGTTCCAATTCTGCCGTAACATTTTGTGGAGTCCCACTCCCATCCATACCCCTACCACGTCCCAAGGGGCTACAGAGCTCTCTCAATCCCAACCTGAGTCCGCGGCTTTAGTGGATGAGGGGATTCAGATGGTCAGATGGTGCCTAATGAACCCACTGAGCCCCAGGACCAGGAGAAGGCTGCCCAAGAACTGGTGGCCTCTGTGGAGCTTTGGTCCTCTTGGTCCCAGCAGTCGCCAAAAGCAAACTATTTATATTCCTTGACTGAGAGTACAACCAGCAGTCCACCAGCAAGGTGCAGCTCATCTTGGATTGCTGGGGAAATTTTGATGGTGTCGTCAACACTGAGAGGGTGCTGACAGGGAGGAGCAGGGCCCCAAACATTGCAATGCCCAGGTCTATTGGTGGGCCTGCAGTTTCATAGATGCTCTCTATTCCTATGGAAGGGCACCGCACAGCTGGTGGGCCCTGTGATCTGATGTCCCCCACAGACATTAGGTTATTTAAGATCATGACCCTCAATGTCCATGACTGCAGGAAGGGTCTCTGGAGATGCCAGGTGTTCTCCTTCCTTTGGGAGGGGGTGTACCCATGGTATTTTTCCAAAAGACCTTTTTTACTCTGGCTGAAGAGTCTAGCTGGAGAGACAGGGTCTTTTTTAGTTACCTCTCAGACAGCTATTGCGGGGTGGCCACCCTGTTCTCCTCAGACCTGCAGCTGGAGGTTCTCCAGGACATTGAGGTGGTGCTGGGCCACCTGCTGCATTTCCACATCCTTCGCAGTGGCTGGTCTTGAACCTTCTAAATGTGTACCATCCCCGAGAAGGATTGGAATTGGCAGATTTCTTCAGCCAGGCAGCCAATTACATTGTCACCTTCAACCCTTGTGACTGCCTGGTCCTTAGCAGGAACTTTAATGTCACCCTGAAGGTGGAGGACTGGTCAGAAAGGGAGTGGAACCAGGCCACCATAGGTGTTCTCAGGGAGATCCTGACAGAGTACTCCCCGGTGGATGTCTGGCACACCTGTCACCCTGACCTCCCCCCCATGATTGTGGGGGAGAAGCAGGAGTGCCACTGCTGGTTGTACCAAATTTATATCTCATTGCCACACTTTGCCTAGGCCCACTCCTCCAGCATCCAGTTTACTCCCTTCAGTGATCACCATCTCGTCTAGAACCAGGCTATGCTGGGGCCCGGGCATCTGGGGTCAGCCTACTGGCATTTTAATGTTTGTGTGACCTGCCACCTAGTCCAAGAGGTGAAATCTGCCTTACCTCCTGATGTTCTTGCCTTTGTCAACCAAGTCCTGCGCAATGGCAGTCTCCTCCCCCACCATGTCCTTCAGCCCACTAGAGTTTTTCATGGGGCCTGCAGCTCACCCAGCCTCACAGCACTCCCAGCTCCACCACATGAGCTGTTTGGAGGATACCAAACTGGTCTACTTCTCCACCATCCATCACTGCTACTGTTACATGCTCATGCATCACATGATCCATCATGCTGCTCCTGGTACCACCCAGACACTATGTGGTGGGACCTGTTTGGTGAAGGCATAGCTGGGGCACCCCAGTGGCTGAGCCTGTACTCTACCCTTATTCCAGAAGCTACTGGGGATGTCAGCTGATGGCCCCTTCTTGGAGACATTGCTATGGGCATGTATGTGGCAAGCTTTACCAATACCCCAGTCTCCTGCACCTTCTGCAGGCAGAGGGAAACCCTGGTGCACATGACACTTGAGTGTGCCAGGGTGCAGTCCCTTCACCTCCACCTGTGGAACCTCCTCCTGAGGTTCTGGATAAATTGTATTCCCCACACACCCCTTTTTATTTTTGGAAACCCCATCTGCAGCCATACTAAGTCCCAGGACTTCCTGGTCAACTTCTTGGCTGCATCTTTCCTTTGTCCATCAGTTCTTTGTAAAAAAAAAGGCAGTCAGCAAACTTAGAAGCCTTGCATGAAATTTTACCCTCTGAAAGTATTTTGTGTATGTCTTCTAGTATTTCACACTACTATGTTCCTCTAGTTTTTCTAACCCAAATTCACTATAGATGTGTGATCTTTTCTGACAGTTTTTATATAGGCGATAAACTCTTGCCATAGAGATGGCAAAAGTTTCTATTTTTTATTTTTTAAGTTTTTATTTCTTCTATTTCAGGAGGTTATCATTTCCATTTAATTGCATTTGAAATTTTTAGTTCAGCCAAGGTCTTTGGATTATGATTTACTCAGTCACAAAAAAATAAAACAGGGTTCAGTGCACTGCTCTAATAAGCATTTTTAATCAAACAAATATTTATTTTTTAAAAAGAAAACAAATATAGCAATATTTTTCTAAAGACCTCCAAAGATGAAGGGACATAGATGACATCAATGAAGTTTTTGATTAGCCAAAATGACCACTTTTCATTTTGTCCATCTATTGACTGAAAGATCATATTTTAAACACACACTCTTGTTTGCCAAAATCAACACTTCTATTTTTGTTTCCAGTTTTACAAGAACTTCTATTACTGCTATCCATAAAGTCTTTTACTTCAGTCTGTTGGTCTGGGAAAACAAAATGTGCTGTGTCCTTTTAAGAACTGGAACCTGAAAAAAATCAATCAGTAAGCTTATCACCAGTGAATAGTGAATCTTCATTTTAACTAACCTCTTCCATAGATGATCACATTGTTAGTTACTTGCTATGATACTTTTCCTTTTCTTATTTTTGATTTTGGTGTGATAAGAATTATTTACTGGCATATCTTTCATTACAGAAAGTACAAGGGTAACAGTGTGAACAAGTATATTTTGTTGCAAGAAAATTACAGTGCCTTTAAATGGGATATAAAAACAATGATTGTTCAGGACATATTAACATGAAAATAAACTCAAAGTGAACAGGACTCTGAGGGGTTTGGTTTAGTTCTTGTGTTTGTAGAAAAGGGCTCTATCCACTGTCCCTTTTGAAGATAGGCTCAATGTTGGCAATAAACAGGCCAATTCAGTTGAAGTGATCTGCAGGAAGGAAGGGGACTGAAGGAAGGAGCTACAGAACCTGCACATACCCACAACAAAGTATTGGCAATCTTCATTGAGAGACAAAGCAGCCATTGGTGTGTGTATATATATATATATATATAGGCTTCATACAAATATTTAGTTTCTCCTGAGGGAGTCATTGCTATTCCAGGAGACACCATGAGTGTACATATGTTCAGACTTTTTCTCCCAGAGTAAAAATGGTTGTTCCAGGAGAAACATATCTTGGGAACAGCCAGGTTTAAATCACTGCCAAGAGAGTTTCTCCTGGGAAAGAAAATGTCTGTACATGCTTCTCTCAGTAGAGAACACAGTGGAACCTCTCAATGGAGAACACAGTCATTCAGAATCCCCACATTCCCCCACAGAGACAGTGTCTATCTCACTGGACTCTACTGCTTCAGCAGGCAGCATAACGCACTTCTTTCACAATTTCCACGTTGTGCTACAAGGAAACACAGGCTTACCATGGGCAGTCTGCATCAGTCAATCAGGCCTGCCTGTACACTGCTGCCTTGAGTTGCCAGGAAAACTAAGGGAGCCTGCAGTGATAGCTGAGATGTGTGCAGAGCCACCCCTTCCCTGCCACCCTTTGCTGCAGTTCTGAGTAAATTGGGAATTCTACCAGATTATTTGAATACAGCCAAAAAGTTTAGCAGAGCTACTAGATAGTGCTCTGAAATGTGTACAAGCTTCAAAGAGCCTTTTTTCAGGCTATATAGACATTGCTTCTAGATGCAGAATTATTTATTCTGGATTTCCTTTTATGTACAGAAGAGTAAAACATAGAACACTAGGTGTCTATTCTGTCTTTTATATGTTGCAGTCTGATCTTTTGAAATCAATGTCTACAAATTCCTAACTTAGTGACATTCATTAAAAAGCATTTGTCCAAGTTACCTGAACATGTTAATGATAGAATCATAGGAGGGACCTCCAGAGGTCATTTAGTCCAACCCTCTGCCTGAGGCAAGTATCATCCAAACCATACCATACCATACAACCATAATCTAAACTCTTAGTAAAACTACCAACATCCCTTACACAAAACAAGACATAACACCCTAACCTGCTACAGATAAAATGGGGAAACCACAGGAGCCAATGTCCTGCTTCTATCAAAGATTGTTAATATATGCTGAAGAGATACCAAGTCGAGTGACATGTCCACTGCTACAGAGGAAGGCAAAAAACCCCACAGTCCCTACCTATCTGATAGGATAAAATTACTACCTGATTCCAAATAGTGATCGGTCTGACTCTGAATGGAGGGGCTAGATCTTCTAGCCAGGAACTTATGGGTTTGGTCTCAGCGGGAGCATTGTCACACCAATCAAAATCCCCCACTTTGGCTGCAGCTAACACCCAGTGCCTCTGAGAAAGACTTAAAAATTGCCTGACATAGAAAGGGGAGAAGGTGATGATGATCCTTAAAATGAAAATGGGAGTGAAAGATGAGAGTACAGTATGGGACAAAAAGAGTATGGACATTTCTATTAATGACAAATAAAGTTTGAAAACTTAGTTTTCTATTTAGTTAAAGAGCATAATTAATAGGCAATGAAAAGTTAAACAGTAAGAATGCAAACAAACATATTTCTAATTCAGTTGCTATTGCAGCATTGCAATAGATTTATCATGGGAAATACTGTTTTAATTAAAAAACAATTTTTATATTTCATTTCTCTTATGAAGAAATTGCATCTAACGTGGATCAATTTTCAAAGTGGTAAATTTTATTTATTTTCCATTCCAGCAATACTGGAAATGAAAATGAATAGAAGAAACTGGTTAAAATACTTCTAGGGAAATATTTTGTTAAGAAGTATCCAAGGTCTGAAAAGAGGGAGGGATTGGGGAAGGTGGGGGGGACAGGACTTGATATATCTTTTTGGACATCCATTTTCTGAAAACAAGTTTCCTTGCCAATTGGATGTACTGTTCATGCATTTAAGGTTTAGAACAAAGCCTATTGAAGTCAATGGAAATAATTCCATTGATTTCAAATGAGTTTTGGATCAGGCTTATTCAAATTTAAGAAGGTGTTGTGTCAGTTTTTGATAATGCTTTCCTCTTAGATATTAATTTCCTTTGGAAAGAACATTTGAAGCAAGTTGTGTGTGTGCACATCTATGTGTATATCTGAACGATTTTCTTCAGCTCCATAAAAGAAATTCAGCAACGCTTACACACAAAATGTTACGAAAATTAAAGAACAAATATCTGGTTATAATTATCCTATACATTAACTACTCAGCTTGTAATTAAAAAAAATATAGTATCCATATATTTAAAACAGATGACTAGTCTTATAACTTTTTCAGACTTTTACTACATGGATTGAAGTGTCTTTATAATAAATGTAAGACTTCATAATTCACTATGGTCTATTATTATAAATTCTTAAGCTCTATTTTTGGACACTGTGCCTGCATCTAGACCAGCATCGCTGTGTGATATGTGACACCACAGACACATCTGTGGTACCACACACCACACATTCAGGTGTTCTCCATGTTGCAAAGTAGTAGTGGGAGGGAGGGGGTGTGTTGAGTCATGCTTCAACTGCCTGCCAGGCTCTGAGTGGCAGGATCGCTGTGGCTGTAGCTCCCTACGGCTCCCAGGACCCCAGATGAGACTGCTGGAGCCAGCACAATTGCTGGCCCCATTCTCCCCAATGTACCCAAGGTAACCCGCCACACTCCAGAGAGCACGTGGCATGGGTATTTCCCAGGGACAAGTAGTGGTGTCACAGGCTGTGCCACTGCTTTCTATCCCTGCGGAAACAAACATCCAAGCTTGTGTGGATGCAGCCTGTGGGTGCATCTATATGTGTGCTTAATTCTGCAGTTGAGTAATTTGCTGTAGTATAAAGTATTGCAGTCTACATGTGTGATGCTATTAGACTGCAGCAGGCTGATTTTCACCAGTGTATGATAGTATTGTTGGGGACAGTACTATCTTATGGCAGTGAAACTAATTGCACCTATATGCGTGTGTAAATACTGACACAGGCATACATTGCTCCCAGTCAGCCCAGGCAGCAGCGGGACAGACCCCGGCCTGCTGCCTAGCCATGGGGCACCACATGCTGGGACACTCTTGTGCCCTAGCTAGCTCCTCTGCCACTCAACACTGTTTGCTGGAGCCCAGGGCTGATCACCTGTGACCCCAGCACTCGTTCCTGCCATAGGCGGGGGGTCAGACTAGATGGCCTGCTCTAGGCCCCTTCTGACCCTAGTTACTATGAAACTATGAAACTATGAAACCTGGGTCCCCTGCTAGCTCAGAGGTGCTTTACCCTGGCTGAAACGGCTGCAGCCCTGGGTACAGTTTCTGTCCTGTTTAGGCACTGTGATAAATGGTGTTGGAGTTTATTAAGTCACCTTAATGGCATGTGTAGATGTACCCTGTGTGTTAATTTATGATACATTCTATTTTATCCTGTTGAGTATTCATTTATACCACATTAAAAAAATGCCTATTTGGTAAGTAAATAACAAATACATAAAGTAAATAAATAAGTACATTAAATAAATAAGTACATTAGAAATTTTGCAACATCTAAGTAATTCAATTTCAAGCAATTTACCTTTAATTTCTTCCCTATTTAATTTAAAGGGATATTTTTTTCTTTTTTCAGATGGACAAAGGTATATTTTCTGCTATGTAGTCTCTCTCTTCCTTTCCTTTTCCTATGTACCATGCACTCATGCCCTTGCTTGAATACCGGGGGGGAGCATACAGCAACCTTCTTAATGATAGTGTACTTTCCAGGAGGCAAAATGCTTCCTAAAGATTACCATCTTATTATCCCTTATCATTATCCCTTATTCAGAAGCATGCATTTTGAATATAGCTGAGAAATGTGTATGAGTTCTGCAATAAAGGACCGCGTTTCTTGTTTGTGTCATTTGTTGGCTGGATAAGACCAGCAAGGGGCCTCACAGTTGCTGGATGGCTATGGTTACTTAATTAATTATTTTTGAGAGACCAGGTAAACTGAAGCAGGATTTTCTGTGTGGGTTGCATAGTACTTTTATCATGTTTTTAAAGAGGAGACTACTTTAAGGTTATGAAAATAGTGCAGTATAGGGTCCTGGATCCTTAATATTCAATAAATCATGCAAGAGGCATGCCTCTTTTACAAGAGATCCCTTCTAGTCCTACTTTCCTACAATCCTGTATTTGATAGAATTCACCTATCAGACCAGGAAATTGTCCATCAAACAACCAATTTTAACCTTTCAGTGCTGCATTGGAAAGATCAGACTTTCAAGCCATTCTGAAATGCTTGAAAGTCCCTTTACTTAAACTATAAAATAAGATTTAATTTCAACAACATATATAGAACCAGGATCCTTATGTTGCGCATTGTTAATCCTACTAGAATATTTCGTTGACAGAATAGATTCAATTTGGTGAAAAATGATCAGCAAAATAATGGCATATCCAATAGAGGGATTAAACACAATTAAGGATAACATAATTAATGTTAATCAACATTACTGAATTTAGATTTTGTAAAATTAACTTGTTCTTTATAGCATTACAGATTTCTTTGATAGAGGTAATATAATTGACTTGTGTAAAACACTAGACTTAATACCATATGACATTCTCTTATGGTTTGTGGGTCCACAGTGGCTGGGAGATTAGACTAGCCGAGAGAGAAAGTAAAACATGGTGCCTTGAGAGGTAAACAGCTTAAACACATTTAAAGAAAGAGTACCACATATAATGACCAGGGATCCTGTTTTTTTTCTGATTAAAAAAATTAACATTTTTTCTCCATGATTAAAATGAAACACCACTAATACATACATATCTATATAGTGGTGTTTCATTTTAATTACAGAAAATGTGGATTTGGTGTTACTTTTTTTAAACCAAAAATTGGGGATTTTTAAATCGGGGAAATTCAGGATCTCTGATAATGACTAATGCACAATACATCACATTCCTTCATCCCACCTTAAAAATGCTAAATTTTTAAATAACAATATACACAAGACAAGAACAATACCAAAACATGGCATATTAAACTCCTCCCTGCATCACACCTAGACAATTTAGAGATAAAGGCACACCACAGGTTTTTGTATCCTCTGAGAATAACGTGATGAGGATAAAGTGGTGTTGCCCTGTCCCACAGGATCAGCTGGTGGTAAGGAGTCATTAGTATCTGGCACTTCAGATTCTTTTACTATATCAGCACAATCAAAATTGGTACCTGGAGGAGGCTTTACCAGAGGAACTGGACATCCAAATATGACTTCCTCAGACTCTTGTAGATGTCATGGTTGTAGCTTCTCTATATATCTTTTCTATGAAGTACCATCAGACAGATGCACCATAAATGAAACAGACCCCATATATTTAGTGAGTTCTTCACATTCCCAGTTTCCTCTACCAGAGTTATGATGAGCCCAAGCCAAGTCCCCTACTTGGAATGAGTGATTGTAAGACGCATACCATTCATCAATTTGTTTATTTTAGGATCTGAGTACCTGGTAAGCAACATCGGGACATTAAAGGTAAAAGCAAGTACACAATGATCTTTCCAATAAAAGACTAGCAGGTGATTTCTTCATTGTAGCATGGGGTGCATTGTGATAAACGAGTAAGAAATGATCCAATTTGTGTTGAAGACTGTGCTGCTTATAGGTGTTGTAAGGCTTATGGCCCTTCTGCGCTGGCCCTCAGCCCACTGCTGGTGGCAGGGTAGGACCTAGCAAATGTAACCTGAGTCTCTTGGGAGCTGTTTCTTCTCTCTTGACTTTGATTTAATACTGGGAGCCAGTTCCCCACAGGTGACCTTCCTGGCCCAGCACCCTGACTTCTTCATGGGGCTCCAAACCTTCCCTTCAGCCCACCCTAACCACTTCCAGCCTCTGGAAGATGACTCTTGCCAAGGCTGATTGGTGTTGCCCCACTGGAAAAAGAGGTCAAAACAGCAGTCCTTGGCAGTAGCCTGTCCCAACAGAGCCTGTTACTCTAGGAAAATATAAAACTGAATCCAGATAATCTATGATTAAAGATGGGCAACAACCTCTGCTATATATCACTCACTCCCTCATAGGGCGTTGCACTTTGTGAATCCAATTTGCTATACTAGTCTTCACTGCTGGGGGCAGGGGGCAGACTTCCAGCCCACTGGCTCTTCACTGTCCCTTCCCTGTCCCATCACCAGGGGCACCTGGTGACTGGTCATTGCCCCCTCTTGCTTCCTGCCCCTTTTCTGAGGGGTAAAAGTCCTACAGGCTTAACCCCACACCAATCCTTCCTCCACAGAGAAACAGGGTGAGAGGCACCCAGAGCCTGTGTCCCTTACCCTCTCCACAATCTCGCTGGTCACATCTGCCCAAGCTACTGCTACTTTGCATTCTTCTTCACAGGAATCATCACTGTCTGGCCCTGCATCCCCTGCAGACTGCTGTGGGGAAAACCAGCATTCTTCCAAATGCTGCATAGAGCCGCACCACCAGCTGCCTGCTGCTCCCTGTAAAAAGGTTGCTCCAGCATCTGGCTTTCTGGTATGCTACAAGCCTTCCCTCTGGGCCCTTCACTGGAGCCAGAAATAACTGTCTCAGGCCACTCAGTGGTGATCCTGGCTCACCACTCCTGTGTGCTGTCTTTGCTGAGGAGGCAGGGGGAGAGGAGTTAACCTTTAGAGTCCCTTCTGCCCTTTCATAAAGACTTATGGCAAACTGATTGACTCATAATGCATGGTTGAGAGTTTGTACAAAATGTTCAGATAGTCCATTTGTAGCAGAATGATAAGGAGCAGAACTTATATGTTGAATTCCATTGGAAATGAGGTACTTCCTACATTCTTCTGAACAGAACTGAGGACCATTATCATTCACCAATTGCAATGGCAGTCCAAAGTAACTAAATAAGGCATGAAAATGCTCAATAGTTTTGGTAGCTATAGAAGAAGGCATTTGAAAAAACTTCTGGCCTCTTAGAATGTGCATCGATCACTACTAAAATATATATGGCTTTCCAAGTCAATACATATCCACAGAGTCTGAGACCATGACCAAGGGTGCAGACAAGCTGCCCAGGATCTTTTTGAATATAATGATACGTAGTATAGTATCTTGTTGTCCTAATGTACTGATCAATGCCTGGCCACCACACAGAACTCTTGGCTAAGGCTATCATCCTCATAGAACCAAGATGTCCTCCATCAAGAGCTGACAAAATAAAATTTTGGGGTGACCTTAGTATGATCACTCACATCCCCCACAAAAGGCAACTTTGGTGTACCAATAATTCTGACCAACATGACATGGCATGAAAAATTTCAGCTGAAGGTTGTTGTAGTTTAATACTCTTCCTTGTAGAACCCTGCCATTCACAAGAGAAAGAATGCTATCCTTAGAAGTTTCCTTCTTAATGTGTGCATAAGTAACGTGGCCTATCAAATGCAAACAGAATACTTTTGTGGTATCTTCCTTTTGGAAGTCACTGGGACAAGGAAGGCATGAAATCCCATCTGCATTGCTGTGCCCCTTATCAATATTCAGTATTGAAAAGGGACACAACAATGCAGATGGGATTTCATTCCTTCCTTGTCCCAGTGACTTCCAAAGATAGAGCAAAATGTATGAGAGAGCACAAAAAGTAATAATGCCCTTGTATTGCAGACAAGCTGCTGCTAGGGAAGGCATACATTGTGTTGGTCCAAAATTAGAAAGTCATGGCTGGTGATTAGTGAATAGTGTAAAATATCTGCCACACAGATATGCTATATGGCCATGGTCTTACCAGAGTAAGCCATTGGGCCCCCAGACAGTCCCACCCTTGCCTATTTGTTCTGTTCTTTTTTTACCTGCCATGTCTTGACGTTCTTTCAACTATTGGGATCTGGATATGGGGCTTGCAGAGATCCTGGCTGGTCTTATCATAGGGTTTACTTTGTGGGGCTCCGCCTCCCCTCATACCTCACCCTTACGATGTCCTGGATGATATCCATTGGTGTTTGGATCTTGTATTGTCCCCGATGTCACTGGCAGCTAAGTACTGGCTTGTCAAGTGACTATCTGGGAGTTTAAACCCATTCATTTGGGCTCCCTGAGGTCATTTTTAAGTCAATTATTCCTTGGTTCATAGGTCCATAAATTAAGATCACTCCACCTAGAGTCCAGAAGGCATATGATCCCCAATCAACTCCTCCAAGATTCCTGGGTTAATTAGTTTGGGTCAGCCATTTAAGAACCTCATCAGATAATCAAGTGGATAAAAATAAACTTGAGGCATCCTCAGTCCCTGGGTTAATTGGTTCAGCTCAGTCCCTTAAGGATCCAATCAAATAATTAAATATGTAATCAAAACAAATAAAGTCAAAGCCTCCTAGGTTTCTGGGTCAACCAATTTGGGTCAGTCCCTTTAAGGATGAATCCACTCATTAAAAAACAAACAAACAAGAAAATCCTTCCCCTGGGTTTCTACCTTCCCTGGGTTCTTTAGGATCAGGACCACTAAGCACAATCCAGAAGGGGAGCTCTCCTTCTGGCCACTTTGTCTGGCACTGTGTGGGGGAAGCACAATCTCCAACCCCCCTGCACAAAAAAAAAACAAAAACAAAACCCACAACGGAGGAAAAAAAGAGAGCAAAAAAGAAGCAACGCCTGTGAACTCACAGACTGATTCTCAGAAACTCAGCTGCTTTATCATCCAGCTGTCCTCAAGTGATTCCCTGCCTCAGTGTATCCCAAGGCTTGTCAGTGGTCCACTCTGATTGGTGGGTTCATTTTAAGCACTGGCTGCTGGCTGTGGGATGCTGTCAGCAGAGGAGGCCTCTGGCATTGCCTCAGTCAGCCAGATGAAGAATCTTTCTGGTTGCCCTTCTCCAGGGCCGCAAATACTCTTCCTCATGTTTCTTCTACCAATCCACAGGGAGAACACACTAGCAGCATGTTCCCTGCTCTGGCTGGACTTCCTTCTGCACCTGGGGTAAGTGTCCTTTGTTTGGGTTTCCCATGGCTTTCCTCTTGCCCGGATCTTTTCCCCTCACAATATGACACTTCCATACTCCAAAGATAATAACAAGAGCCTCCCTCTCTACCTGTGCTTAATTCCTTTTAGAAACAATTAGTATTCATGAAACAAGAGCAGTTGCCTTCTCTATGCCATCAAGAAATGTGGAAAGGACTCTGCCTACTCCATATGGAGATGCATCACATGCTAACTGCAAATGAAGTGAAGTATCAGAGTTTGTAAGAACATCAGTCCATGTCAAGAATTGTTTTGCTTCCTTAAATCAACATTCACATTATCTAGTCCACTTCCACTTCTTTTTTGCTTCCATTAGTTCATGCAGAGGTGCCAATTCTGTTGCCAGATTAGGAAAAAAAAAACATAATTAAGCAGTCTTAAGGAAGAACATAACTGTGAAACATTCCCTTGTGGTGGTGCTTGAAGGATTGCCTTATCTTTCTCTGGTGATTTTTTTAATCCTGTGGCATGCATCAATGGCATGCCAAAAGTATTCAATAAAGGACTTGAAAAATTCATATTTATCACTGCATATTCACAATCCACAGTGATCTTCTAGACACTGAAGAACATTAATTATTATTATTATTATGACAATGGTCTTCCCTATTTTTTCCTGTAACCAATTTGTCATCCAGATAGCACTGTGCTCCTTTCAGGACTTTTAAGTTTCTGTCCTTGGCTTTCCAGAAGAGCCCAGGAGCAGATGTAATTCCAAAAGGCAACTTATTATAGCAGCATAATCCTGTTTGAATGTTTATTGTGAAGTATTTGAGAGATGTGGAACCCACTTCTAGTCAGATGTAGACATTAGTGGGTGCATCTATGTGTTCATTAGTTCACTTTTGCTACTGCACATTAAGTTCAGTACCTCTATTATGATGTACTACATAAAGGTATGTTGCTACTGCACATTATTGTGTGATAACAGTGAACCATTATTTTTATGATACTTAATATGCATTTTTTAAGATGATTAACTCTGCTGTATATTAGCACGTTAGCACAGTTTTTGTCGTGATGTGCTAATGCACAGTACAGTGGGCTGCTACACATTATGGCATCTCATGTAGATGTGCCCACTGAAATCCAACTTACTAAAACATTTCCTCCACTAAGATCAGCAAACAAATCTTCAATTCAAAGCAAAGGGTCCTGGAGAACACACAAACCCAGATTCAGTACCATTTTGAAGTCACTGCAAATCTGAACCAAGACATACTTTTTGATCACTGGAACAATGGGTATAGCCCATTCACTGTGTGCAACTGGTGACAACTCTCCACTGTATACCAAACAGCCAAAATCAAATTGTACCAGGTGTAATAGAGTATATGATACAACTCGGGGCTTACAGTATTTTGGCTGGCTTGATTTTGAACGGCATTAGGATGTTGTTCATCCATCCAAAATCTGTTTTAAAAATGTTTTGGAATGTTTCTCCAGTATTTCTTGAAGGCCTTGAAGTGCCCTCCTGCTGGTCTTCATCTCATTGCAATTCTCTCTTAGCTTCTCTAGCCAAGATCTGCTAAATAACAGCGAATAATTTCCTTCAATCACATACAAGGGTAAATGGACCGACTACCTTTTTTCCAGTGTAAGTGTTCCAAAACATAGAGGTCATCTCCAAAAGTACCTGTGGCAAACACTGGCTATACAGAGATGCAGGTATTAGGGAAACAGCAGCCCCTGTGTCACCATTCTTATATGGATGCCTTCAGTTAAGGATGTAACCCAGACACTACCTCTTACAGCTGCTTCTGATAATACATGCAAACCCAGGTCTTAGCCAGTGGCATTAGAACGCCAGGTTTCTTCCATATTATATGTTTTAGACTTATGTCTTCTGCTCGGTTCCTCCTGACAGATGCTTTCTTGGAAAGATGGCTCAAAGGCATTAGCTTTTGTTTAACTGTGTGGCAGGCCACAGCAATGCATCCTTTTTTCTATCACTTCCTGCAACTGACCTGATCTGCCCAACAATCCCTTTCAGTGTGCATGGTATGTGTGCAGTGACCATAGGAAAAGTTCTCCAGTTACTGTGCCTCTTGGTCTTGTTGATTCAAGTGATGCAACTTTCAGCCCATACCATATTCCTAGGAGCCCTTCTCAGCAGTTTCCATGACAAATGCTATTTCCACAGCTTTTGTGAATGTAAGAGTGGACATGGTAAATAATTTCCTCTGGGTTTGTTCACTGTGCAATCCTGCAGTAAACTAATCTCACAGGGCATCGCTCAACATTTGTCTAAACTGACAGTGCTCTGACAACGTTTTTAAAGCAGTTATTGTCTCCTCACTCTCCTGCGTTTATTGTGGGAATCAGTAACATTCTGCAGTCATTGAGGGAGTATATGAAAAATGTTCATTCATTGCTGCAGTAATTTCTGCATAAATGGCCTGTTCCGGCAGGTTTGGAGTCAAAAGACCTCGTAGGAGGCTGTATACTCTGGAACCTATCACTGTTACCAATATTGCAACTCACTGGCCATTTCTACATGAGAATGTGACTGCTCAATAGCTCACAACTACTGTGCAATAGTATTGTGTAGCAGAAAGAGTGATGCAACACTACTGCACAGTAATAAGCTACTGCGCAGTCAGTGTCGTGAAAAAGTCATTCAGCAGCACTACTGCTCGGAAGCTCTGGTTACTATGCAGTCATTTAGCACTTGTTTGTATAAGTACTAAATAACTGCACAGTAATGACAGCACAGTCAGGATCTTATGTAGATGTAGCCATTATACACTACCCATGTTCAATATATACTATCCGTGTATCCTGATTTTTAACAAAATTCACCAAGAAACGGACTATATGAATAGCCGTTTCTTTTCTTTTTTTATGTGTTCACACTTGAGCTCTTCCTGCTGACAGTATGCCTTCTGTGAAGGATGCAAGCTCTGTTACTCTAGGCTGCAATACAAAATGATTGTTTCTCCTTTCTGGCATCTTCCTCTGCTGCACTTCAAAGTGATTGCACTGCATACACTTTTGCCTACTATCATTAGCTACTCTTATTTCTCTGGTAACTCTTTTGCTGTGAGTACAGCAGCCATTGTAAGTCTATCTGGGTGCTCATATGAAGTCTATTCAGTGCATATAAAATAATTAATAAAGTCTTTTGTTACTCATTTGGATAGGTTTAGGCTGTGGCTCTAAGCGCCAACCCAAATTAAGATGTCATCCTTGTTGCCAAAATTGTTGCCTTGTGGCTCCACAGTGGTGGGAAGATTAAATTAGTAGAGAGAGTACCACACAGCTCACATGCCTGGTAACTTAATTTTTTTGACCAGAAACCAAAACTGAGTGTAAAACATGGTACTTTAGGAAGCACAGAGTGTAACCACATTTAAAGAAATAGCTCCATATATAATAACTAATACACAATGCATTACACAATTCAATTCAGAAAGTAAACTACCACAAAATGAGTATGGCCCAGATTAAATGAATTAAAATATATCAATAGGTCTTAAAATATAGTTGCAAATAGGAATCTTACTCTTACGGATTTGTTTCTATTGAGGTCTCTCAGGGATCAATTCTTGACACTAACACTCACTGATATTTTTACCAATGATTTGGAAGAAAACACAATCATGACTGATAAAATTTGTTTACTAAGATTGATTAAGACTGACTGACAACAGACTGAGGAAATAAAAAATAATGAGGAGGACATTACTACAAAGTGGCATAGTTCACTTGGCAAACAAGCAAACAATATGCATTTTTACATAGAAATGGCAAATCATGCCTTTAGGAGTAATTAATGCGGGACATAATTATAGGTATTGGGGTATTCTATCCTGGCAAACAGTAACTATAAAGAGGAATTGACGCTCGTAATAGCAAAGCAGCTGAAGATATGCTTCTCACACAATACTGTGTTTGAAAGGACTAATGCAAACTTTGGATGTACAATCAGGAGAGTGCCGATTAAGAGAAGAGAAGTTATATTACCTCTGCATCTGGCAATTGCATAATCAGTACTGGAATAGTGTGCCCTCAACTCAGGAAGGACATTGAGAATTTGGGAGGGTTCAGAAAAAAAGTTATGGAAAAAGAATAAAAATTGGAAAACATGCCAGGTAGTGATAATTTTAGGAGCTTACTCTATTTAGTTTATCAAAGAGAATTTTGATCAGTCTGTAAGAATTGACACAGGTAACACAAATTTGACAACAGACAAATGTACAATAATAATTTAGTGGTCAGAAGTTGAAGCTATACAAATTCCATACAGAAACAATTTATAACTTTTTTAATAATGAATGAGTTAATCATTGGAACAGTTTATCAAGGGTTGTGACATATCCATTGGTGGAAATTTTCTAATCAAGACTGAATGATTTCTTCAAAGATACGTTTGTAGTCAAACAGGAATTAATTCAAACAAAGTATGTGGGCAAAGCAGTAAAAGATATCAGGGTCAGTTTTATAAACTACGACACTATAAAATCTTTTAAATTGGGTAATACTCAAGGCAGAAATGAGCCAACCAGATGAATAACTAAATAGCCCAACACTGTTCCACAGGTACACAATCAGGATCATTGTAAGATTTGGCTCTAAGTATATTCCACAATAATGAAATAGAGAGGTACTTGAGATATGCCTGAAACTAACTCTGGAAATTATGTTTCAGAGGAATTAGGGGATTTTTTCTGACATCACTATTGAGAATATGCCTGAAATTAGAAAATTATTAGTCTGTGTCTGAACTCAGTAATTAAAAGTGCCTCAGCACAGAGAGTTCTCAGTACAATGTGAGTATCCGGTGCAAAAAGTTCCCTGATACGGCGGGAAAAACCCTCGGTGCAATGATCAGTCCCCACCAAAGTTTGCAGCTGCACTGTTTGCATGCATGCTACCGATTGGCTTACTGTAAAGTATTCCTACCTGGCGGCTCGCAATTGGCTCACTAGTCGTATAAAAGTTAGGGCAAGTTTCCGCCCAAGTTGGAGAACTCCACGTGTGCGTCAGAAGAAGCTTCCATGGGTATCTCAGAGTGAACTTGGAGGCCTGAACAACCACCAATGACTCCCTGTTGCCCTTCACCCCGACGTACCTCGTGACCTGCATGCTCGAACAATATTGGTGTGCCACCCGGTTTCTGCTTTTCTACTTGTTTTATAACCCTATGGAGCATACCTACACTGCTTGCATTGACACGAGTCCCTGTACTGCAGTTTGTAAGTAAAGTTCTTTAGAATTCAACCGATAAGCTCTGTGCCTAATTCCACTCCATTATGGGGCCCCATCCGGCCATTCTTGGCCCCCACATGGCATCACGAATAGGATCAGTATCTGGGGAAGACACAATGGAGTTTGAATTAGTTAAGAATTGTCCCTGGCGCAACAGGAAATGCCACATGCTGAACGCCGTGGAGTTAGGCACGCACATCGCCTACCAGCAAACGGGTGGAATGGGTGGAAGACTCTTGAGCAGTTACCTCTCGCTTGAAGGAGAAGAGGAAACTGCAAAAGAGTGGGAGATACATCTCCACCTCAGAGCGTTTGGATGTGTGATGGGAAGCGAGCAGGTTCTAATCAGACCCCGAGAGGAAGGGGGCACTGAACCTTTCACCAGAATAAAGCTGGATGAAGAAGGCACTGCCTTCAGCCAGGAGTTTGCTCGCTGCATGCACTTTATGCAAGAGAGTGAAGAGCCGGTGCTGATTAATTTAGCCCTAGCGCCTGAGCTGAGAGACTTGGAGCTTCTTTCTGAGCTCCGTGGAGGAGTGGAATCGGAAAGCCACTCTGCAATTAAGAGGACCGGCTTGGAACACGGAAAGGGAAAGATTAATTATTTTATATACGTAATGTTCCGCATGGTTACAATCTTGATGCAGAAAAAGGCAGATCTAGACATCTGACTGCTTGCTGCACAGGAGGCTAAGCAGACAGCAGTGGGAAAAGACCCCAGTCCTCCACCATTTCAAGATGGTGATGAAACGGAGGGGAACCTCCCCGAGGACCCGGAACGGAAGGGTGGAGCTACTGGCGGGTGGGTGGAAGTTACTCCTCCCCAAAGATGACATTGCTCCCCACAGGCCCACCTCTGGGCTACAACAAGGAGGCAAGGGAAACAAACTGTGCCCGAGTTCCCCATCGGATACAGCGACGACTCAAATGGCCACGCATCCCGTGGCAGCAAGAAGCCAAGTGGTTGGTGCACAGAGTACAACCTGCATTCCTGCTAACATCTATCACACTGGGACCTGGACTAAATTGCAAGAGCTATGCAAGAAGTCCAAGATGAGACCAGAAGAGACCTTAGCTATGTGGATGGGACGCCTGGCTGTGGAGTTTGGATCTGACCTGGTGGATCTAGAAGAGGTGAGTTTTCTGACCAGCCAAGCCTTGTGGAATGGAGGGTATGCTACTGACATCGACATGGTGATGTGCAACCCTCACTGACCTATTCCACTTCCAGCGCTTGTTGCAGGTCGGGCTAGCCAGGAGTCATATGCCTGGCACAGAGTCTGTCCATTGAAGGTTAACGTGGAACAGGTTTTGCTAGTCGTTATAGGCATCTCATACTGCATGTGGAACCCTAGAACACACGCACTGGGACTGACAACACCCCGGCAGCAAGGACCGTGGCCTCACCATTACTTGCGAGATCTTGGAGCTGTTCCAATCACGATCAATGGCGTGGAAGCCTGCATTGAAGTATATGGAGGAAAGACTTCCATCATCCTTCAGATTTTTCTCAATCCATTGGCTGGACAACCCGCAGACGATCTCCTATGTCAATTCCCGCAACTGCAAGAACTCATAAAGCCGGACATAAGAACGTCCAGTGATTCAGGGCACCGATCCACCGCATGCCCATACGAGTCTATCTCTCGACAACAACAGCTGTCGATGCAGAGAGCACCGGAGGAATGAGCCATGTTCAGATTCCTCCTGCATCATTCGAGACTCACAAAGTGGCAGTCATGAATTTTGGGAGATGAGGGTCAATGGAAACTGGCATACAAGCTGGGTTTCCAATATTCAGTCGAGCCAGATGATGGGTCATCGTGTTAGAACCCAGAATATAATCATGCATTGTAGTATAGTTAACTAATTGTTTAGAGAGTTTCTTTCTCCACAGGTCTGGAATCCAGAGCGTGTGCTGGAGTCAAACCAGACCAGACCAGAGAGAGAGAGAAAGAACACTCCGAGAGGTGAGAAATCGACGTGTGGCGTTATCATGACACCCACCAAGATCCTCATAGTTGAACTTTTTTGACGAATGTAATCATGTGCATTTGTGTTGTTATAGGTTATTGCTTAATCTGGTTTTTAGAGAATGAACTTGTTTCGTTGTCTACATTCATTTATACCTATTTGCCTCATGAACCCATCTGGCAAAGCAACTATTTGACCGACTCACATGTGCTCTACGTGCAACTGTGCCATTGGCAAGGGGGCATGTCTGAGCTCAGTAATTAAAAGTGCCTCGGCACAGTAGAGTTCTCAGCACAATGTGAGTACCCGGTGCAAAAAGTTCCCTGATATGGCGGGAAAAACCCTCGGTGCAATGATCAGTCCCCACCAAAGTTTGCAGCTGCACTATTTGCATGCATGCTACCAATTGGCTTACCATAAATTATTCCTACCCGGTGGCTCACAATTGGCTAGCCGTATAAAAGTTAGGGCAAGTTTCCGCCCAAGTTGGAGAACTCCACGTGCGCGTCAGAAGAGACTTCGACGTGTATCTCGGAGCGAACTTGGAGGCCTGATCAATCACCAACGACTCCCCGTCACCATTCACCCCATTGTACCCCGTGCCCTGCATGCTCGAACAACATCGGTGTGCCACCCGGTTTCTGCTTTTCTACTTGTTTTATAACCCTACAGAGCGTACCTACACTGCTTGCATTGACACGAGTCCCTGTACTGCAGTTTGTAAGTAAAGTTCTTTTGAATTCAACTGATAAGCTTCTGTGCCTAATTCCACTCCATCATGCGGCCCCATCCAGCCATGCTTGGCCCCCACAGTCTTTACTGTTTTAAATAATTATTTTATATTGCTAGCATATTTGCCATTTATACATGCAATAAATTAATATGCATATTGTTTTCATTTCCACTCATGTAACATTTTAAATTAAATGGGTAAAGAAGCATTTTCCACTACAAAAATGTACTTGACTGCCACTTGACTGTAGATGACTGCCAGCTAAAACTAAGCAGCCAGATACAATGAAGAGATGTGCTGAATACTGATACCTTTTTGACTCTAAATCTTTTCCTGGAAACAAACACATTTGTGGTTGGCTTATTGCATGGACGGAAAAAAATAACACAAAAACCTTACTTGTTTTTCCCCCCTCCCTTGTTTTTCCAGCTACTGAGTTGAGCCTAATCACAACGTCTGTATAAATCAAACAGATGCTCACTGGAAACAACAAAATTAATGTCTGGCATGCAGCTATATTGTGTTTTTAGACTACATGGAGCACAGTTACTGAAAAGCAATGTTTTGTGTCACTATATTTAGTGACACATCTATGTTTTATAACAAGGTCTTTCCAAAGAAAAAGTGGCCACATCCAGTTATGGATCATTTCCATTGCCATTCCATAGCAATGTGTTTTACAGATGTCTGCAAATGAATTCTAGGCTATGCTTCCCCTCCTTCTGAGAAAGAGCTATCTACCTAGTATTTTAAATATTTTTTTTAAGCGTGGTTAGAAGAGAATCCTTTTGAATTCATTTAGAATCTACAGTGTAATCAAAACCATCAGTTTCTGCTGACCAATGTGTTTGCAAAAGGAATAGTGTGCATTGCCATTTTTAGTTACACATTACTGTAGATGATGACAATGTGTTTTTGTCACTCGATTCCCTAAGAAGCCAAATACAATCTACTTGAAGAATTTAGGATCAGATTCCACGTCAAAACTTTCCAACTCAAGACTAATCTAAGCTCTTCTACCTCATTCCATGCCTGTCAGAGGTACAGATATTCAGCACCTCTTGGATTCATGATGTATACACATTTCGTAATTGTGAACAAAAAATACTCTGTGTCAAAACAGTAGCACCAGAAGTCATCTTTTCAAAGTGTTTATAATACAGATTCTGAAGGCTAGATTATCTGCTCCAGTGAAACAGAAATTTGACACCATTAGGGAGTTGGTTATGTGACTGATTTTCCATCTATCCTAGTCATAGGACACTGATAATGATGAAACAAGTGTCACCACACTCATATGTTGGAAGCATTACAGCCAGAAAGTCAGCAACAGGTAGAATGATTAATGTCAATAAGACCTTGGACACCTGGAGGAGAGCCATAATGATATTCATTGATGATGTGGTCAGCCATCTGGACTTGAGCACCACAGCTGCAGAGTCAGCATCTTTGGAGAGGTCCCAAGAGTGCATGCTTACCTTAAAACATACCATGCCCATACTGAGATGGTTAAGAGCAGTCCAGGCTCTACACAGAAGCTGCCATTCTGAGGGGCAGAAGCTATGCTGGAGACGAAGTTCTTTAGTCACAGCTCTTGTGCAGCATATGTCCTACTTCACTAATGGGAGGTGCATTCTGTAGGTGACATGCCACCTGCAGATTTGATGAGCTAATTGGGCTCAGTGGAGAACAGGTTCTGAGACTTCAGGTAGTAGTTGATTTCTGGCTTGTGGCTACTAGGCTGGAGTGCAAAGAATGGTCTGGATCTTGGGCCTTGAGGACCAGAGTAGCAACCTGTCTCTGAATTTTGAGGGGTGGGTGGGTGAGGGAATGCCTGAGAGGACTGGTAAGCAATCAACTGAGATTGGCATAGGACATCTGGCAATGGCCCTCATGCTGCTGTTAAGGCTGGAATCCACTAACTTAGTGTGAATGCTCCCCATACTGATACACAGTATTCAGCCAGAGCATATGCAAGAGCAAAAGCTGAGGTGTGAAGTGTTTGGAAATTTGCACCCCAAGTGGTGCCAACAAGGCAACAGATAAGAGCTCCTCTGCTATTAACCTTACTCTGGACCCCTTCTAGAAGCTGGCGGTAGGTAACGGTCTGGCACAGCTTGACTCCTAAATAAGTAACTGTGTAACAGTGTTCAAATGTCTAGTCACCAGTCTTGACTTTTATTTCTTTCTTCACTTGGTTGTTATTTAGGTGAAAGGATGTTTCCACTGTTTTAGCAAGGCTGAGCTGGAGATGCCATTTGTGGCAGTACTCAGAGAGGGTGTTCATATCTAATGTCAAAATGGATTCAATGGCTTCCCATTGCTTGCTTGATTTGATGAGAGCCAGGTTGTTGGCATAGCTATACTCTGTGGACTGGGTGTCAGGCAGATCGACAATGTACATGTTGAAAAGCAATGGAAAAAGTATCGAGCCTTGTGGGACACAATTCTTAAGACTTCCTGTCCATCGATGGTCTTAAGAGTGAAACTGCATGAGCTTAATAATGCTGAAAATCATTTTTGGGGAGCTTGTAGTAGAGGGCATGGAGCCAAAAAGTGTCATATGCAGCAGTGAGGGCCACCAATGCAGCATCAGCCTTCTCCCCACCTCAAACCTCTCTTCAGTGTCTTGAATAAGGAGAGTTACCTGCTTCACCTTTGACCTTTTGGATCTAAAACTAGCCTGTTCCTTAAGCTTCTGCAGCTAGATTATGGTGTAGACTTGGGCATAAATGAGGTGCTCCAGTAGCCTGAATGGAATGCACAGGAGGAAATAGGTCTACAGCTCTTTTCATCATCCTTGGGCTTGTTAGTCTTTAGAACTGCAATGACTGTGGCCTTTCTTCAAATGTGAGGGATCTTGTTGCATTTGATGCAGTTGGAGATGCACTCCCAAAGCCAAATGATCATCATCTCCTCAGAGTTACAAAGAAATCCAGCATGTATGGCATCATGCTCTGGTGATCTGTTGGTCTTTCAAAGCTTACAGGCTGCCCTCATTTCCTCAGTACTTAATTCTCCAAACAGGTGAGCATTGGGACCATGAGTCTACCACAGCTGTTTAACTTCTTTCTTTATCTGCCTTGTGAATTCCTTGTCAGGTTTGATTTAGCGGCCATTACACACAAGGTGAGCAGCACTGGCATCAGCTTTGACTTCACACTTGTTAACACTTTGATTCCTTCCTGTAAGCTGATTTATCTTCTGCCAAACCTTCCAGCTGGAGTGTACGAAGTTAATTGACTTCAATGTTTCTTCCCATCAGGCTTTCCTGACTTTTTCTAGATGGTTGATGAGCTCTGTAACATCATTCATAGCACACTTAAGCTAGCCTATGGACTGCTCAGATTTGGGTGAGCAATGATCTCCAAAGTACTTTTTATCAGCTGAGCACAACTAAAAAGTCATTTGATGGTTTTTCTCCTCCCTGCTATAACATGACTTCAACACATCCTTCGTGCTGAAAGCATTCTGATGGACACAGAAAACATGGCTATTCCACACCTACAACCACTGAGGTCTCCCTGCCCCTAGACAGGTGGAATCCCAAGTAGAATGAATGTAACCTGTCTCACCATCCTATTCATCATGCTGATGCAGAGCAGAGTGATATAAAACTGAAAAGAAAATGCTTTATTTCAGTTCTTGTCTTTGGAAGAAATGACAGAGGCATTTAAAGCCAAATATTTTTTTCTGAGAATTTTACTACCACATTATTACAAACAGATACATTGTGTTCTGTGAGACTAATTCCAATGAGTTACTCTTTCAAACCACAGCAATCATTTAAATTTTGTTTTGAAAATGATAAAAAAATATTCTGTCAGCCACAAAAATGGAGAGAGGGAGCAACAGAGAGGAGAGGAGGAGCGGTGTCACAGATTTCAAGAGAAGCTGTGCTTTGGGACTCCCCAAAAAAGCCTTGTCTGGTCTCCCATCCAAAAGACCCTCAGAAGCAGGACCTCATGTAGCTTTTAGAGGGGCAAGCCCCTAACCTCAAGACCCTAGCTCTTTGACCTTGGCTTTCTCAGCTATCTTTAGTACTCCTACCACAGAAAGCTCCTTCTTTATTCAGTTCCTGGGAAGAAGTGAGGAAGGTTGGGGGGGGGGGTCATAGTGCTGATGTCCCAGACAATCCCTCTCCACATCAAAGAGTGCTAGCACAGATCTCCCTGTCCTTCCTGGGACACCTGATTTCTCTCTCTTCAGCTCCCTCAAAGCCTCCTTGTTTTTGCCCCTTGGTAGTGTGCCACATTAAAAACAAATGGTAACAAACATGTAATACTTAACCTGGGGATTAACACCCATCCAATGTAATGAAACATGATTTTATTGGGAATCAATCAGAGGTTAGAGTCCTAGGTCTGCTGGTAGGCCCAGATTGTTATCTTCCCTTGGTGTTTAAAGGGCATCTAAATGTCCTGATATAAAACTATCCACAGCAAAAGGTTCTCACACTAAGCTCTCCAAAATGTTCCCTACAAGAACTCCAAAGTAGACATTAGCCACTTAGTTTCTTTGGTCACAGTACAGAAAGAAAAAATCTTCAAAAATAGGTATTCACAATGCCTTTATTTAAAAACAGTAATTTATCTTTAAAAAGCCATGTGAGATAATTTATGAGCTCAACACAAATTAGCTGCATATATTACAACATACACCTACTGTTGAGATGGTCAAGAAACGAATGATTGGAAGAAGTATAGCTCTGTAATGCACAAGTGCACATTGAAACATCAACTGAAATGACCTGACTGTCATTGTCAGTTAACATATTTACTCTTAGAGTTTTTTCCAGACAACTGATACATCGTTTGAATACTTGAGTTATGAATGTGCTCTCCTTCCTACCACAGAATGATGCAGAAAGTACATTTCAGAAACACCTTGGCAACTGGAGACAGGAATGTTGTATCAAAGAGGGGTTGTCAAGTATTTAAGAAATTGGTAAATTAGTCTCTTATTGAGCAGTGGGATTCTCTACTGCCAGAGCTTTGTAAACTTGTGTAATTACACCGCCTGCCTGTAAACTGAGCATGGCATTCAGTTATGTTATTTTCACATGGCATATCTTGGTCCTGTACGTTCCTTTTTTGCTGCCTTTCTTAGTCCCAGAATGCCCTGTAAATCAAGTATGTGAGGAGGAAAATGGGTGATAGAGAGCCATTTTTATTCCATGGACATAGACTGAAAGGACTCCCCAACTCTCACTTCAGTAATACTCTAAGTTCTGCTTGTGCACAGAATCAGCAGAAAACAGACTGAGGTCAGGGGTTTTCAACCAGGGCTACACTGATCCGAAATGGTTGAAAACCCCTTCCCTAGGTCAAAAAACTTGGTGTAAAACAAGCATTGTTCCATATTGCAGTCAGTGCTATAGACCCTGACTCCTTCCAGTCATGTCCACTTTCATACAAACATTCATTGTATTTCTAATGGTTGCTAATTAAATTAAACTATATGTTATGTTTTGGTAAATGTAACAACCTAGCCTTTTACTGAAGAGTGGCATGGCCCATTTAAGGGCAGAGTCTCTGTAACACAGGCAGCCAGCAGAGTGGCAGTTAAGGGACAGCCTTGTAGTCAGATCAATTGACAGGGGTGGAAGAAGGTTCAGGCCTAAGCTAAAGTCTGGGGCAGCTAAAGCCAGATAGAGAGGCCAGCGCTGAGCGTTGTGGAGTGTGGAGCTCCTGACGGCAGCACAGCAGGGCCCCTGAATCCACAGGGCGACTGGAAGAAAGAAGCTCTGCAGGCCTGGGAACAATGAAGAGTTACTTGAGGGCAAAGTGCAAGAGACTTGCTATGCAGGCAAATGGCTTTGTATTTTATGTTAAGCCCAGAGAGGGTTTGGGGTGCCTAGCAGAAGGCTGAAGTATTTTAATTTAAGTTACACTAGTGGCTTGGGTTTGGAACTAAAGGGATAGTTTGGAGGTCCTATTAGTGTCCTAGGGATACATGATTGCCTTGAGCCCTGCAGGACGCAGGCTCAAGGCGGAGCAGGTGCAGAGCCTGGAGGAAGGCAAAGCATGGGGCCACAGAGCCCAGAGCCTGGAAATGGGCAGTGTGTGGACCCATAGATCCCAAAGCCTGAACCCAAATGGAGATAAGGGCCAGGGGCCTGATGCCCAAGAGGGTAAGACCAGGACTTAGGCCCAGAGGCCATATCTAGAACAGTGGGCCTTGGCTACAGGACCAGCCAGAGTAGTGGGGCAGAAGCTGGGAAGCCTAAAACTCCAACAAGGGAAGGAAGGCCTGAAGTGGCTTGGGGATTTAGGGAAAAGTGTCCCACCCAGTTGGTGACTCAAAACACATATGAGGTATGGGAAATACCGTAGGGGTAGAAAGGAGCCACGCAATCAGCCCATTAGGTGTTGACCCCCAGTACCTGGAGAACATTAGTGTAAGTTCAGGGCATCCTCCCATACTTTAATAAAAATTTACATCAAGGTGTGGTGGGAGAAAGAAGTGTGGACTGCCCCAAGAGTAGGGCGCTATCACAGCACTGGGGCTGGGGTCTCCATGGAGACTGGCCTCAGTCATGTGGGATGGGGTTGCTGGGAAATGGAGTCTGGGAGCTGGCTGGATCTGCCATTTTGCCCACCCAGTGCTACAGTAAACCTTAACAGTATCTTGTTCACCTTCTCCCAGGGCTCTAAAGGGGTCTCAGTCATGGCCTTCTGCTTGTGTCCCTGGTTCTTAAAGGCATATGGATACTTTATCCAACCTTGGTTTTTGAAGTCCTGTTTTGGTCCTGTATTTGAACCAGCTCTCCAAACTTTCCCAGCTCCTTCCTTCAGTAGTCTCTGCTTCTTTCCCCTTTAGGGACAGAGCAAGAGTGAAGCCTTCAGCTAGGCTGAAAATGAACACAGGTCTTTTATTGAACAAGAAGAGAAAGACATCTACAGGAGGTAAACAAATATGATCTTTACACCGTTTTGAACAAGGGAAAAGCAAGGGAAATGGAGAAGGGCATTGGATTCCATTCTTCCTAGGGCAGAGACAAAGTAAAGTCAGGCAATTAGTTAAGAAAATCTAAAAACAAACAGTTTTTAAACCCAAGAAAATAGGCTTCCATGGAAGATACAGGCATTTCGTTAGTGAGGCACAGACATTGTTCAGCTGAGCTGCCCAGCAACTCCTACCTCCTCATGCTTGGATTTCACTTGTTTTGTGTTCTTGCTGCCTTCTTAAAAGCTATGGATCCACTTATTTTGTAGTACTCCCTTTTGATTCTTAACCTACTGCCAGACTTTCAAAGTGAACACCTACATCTATGTTCTGATTCTTCTGGGTGGCTACAGAAAGTATGTGTGTGAAATATATTACTTATCTCCATTAGTTTATGTTAAGTTTCTGGAACAAGTGGATATTCATCTCATGATCTACATTTTAACAAGATATATTTTATCAAAACTGAAATAGCCTCTCTACCCAGGTGACAGGATATGACTCTAGGAATCTAATCTAATCTAAACAGTTACCTGGATACTGCACATTGTTCATTTCTATTTTGTACTTCTTGGTTGAAATACGTCATATGGAATAAGCAGCGGCTATTGACCAGCTAATGGGTAATGTCTTGCAAGAAACATAGTGTAAGTACATATATAAATTAGCAAGGATATATAACACTCACATTAGGTTGGACAATTTTTATTTTGGAAAGAACACTGAAGAATGTGTGCAGAGTCAGTGGTAAATATGGATTTGTACCCCAATATGTATATGTGTACGTATGTATATTTGTGTATGCGTATATGTGTGTGTGTGTATGTATTATACATTAGGCATTATGCATGAAAGTTGACAGCTCTAACAAAATAGCACTGACCAATATGGCAATTTGGCTCATTCTCACACAGGGAATTTGGAAAAAAAGGAGTTTTCCTGGGTCAGGAAATGAACTGGAGACAGATTCCCAGAACAAAAGGAATCCAGAGCTGAGACCCAAGAACTCCAAGGTATCTGTGTAATGTAAGTTATAAAAATGTAAGTTGTTTTTGTAACTCAGTAGGGAAGCCCATCTACTTGCTCAAGCATTCAGTTAGATTGACCAAAAATGGTAGGCTATTGTTTTGAAATAATTTTTCTCTAATGCTTTGTTCTATTTCCTGAATCAACTTGTTTTACAACAGCTGTTCATCTTTATATACATCTAGTCACTGTCTCCTAAAGGGAAGAAATGCTAGATTGACCTGTTGTTTGGTTGGCACAAACAGGGTACCGCACTCAAATCCCAGGAGAACTTCCACCATAAATGTAGAATCATAGAAAATTAGGGCTGGGAGGGACCTCAGAAGGTATTTTAGTCCATCCCCTTGCTCAAAGCAGGACCATCCCCAACTAGATCATCCGAGCCATGGCTTTGTAGCTGGGTTGTAAAAACCTCCGAAGATGGAGACTCTACCTCTCTAGGTAATCCATTCCAGTGTTTCACCACCCTCCTAGTGAGAAGGTTTTTCCTAATATCCAACCTAATCTTCCCTTGCTACAACTTGAGACCATTGCTCCTTGTTTTGTCATGTGCCACCACTGAAAACAGTCTTGCTTCGTCCTGTTTCGAACCACCCTACAGGTAGTTAAATGCTGCTATCAAAACCATTCTCATTCTTCTCTTTTGCAGACTACATAAGCCCAGTTACTTCATCCTCTGCTTAGAAGCCCCCTAACCATTTTCATTGCCCTCTACTTGACTCTTTTTCAATTTTTTCACATCCTTTCTGTAGGGGTGAGGGTGCAAACCTGGACTCTGTAGTCCCAATGTAGCCTGACCAGTGCCAAATAAAGGGGAATAATTACTTCTCTTAATCTGCTCGCAGTACTCCTACTAATGCAGCCCAGTGTGTTGTTAGCCCTCTTGGCAACAAGGGCACGCTGTTAACTCATATCTAGCGTATTGTCCACTGTAACCCCCAGGTCCTTTTCTGCAGAGCTGCTGATTAGCCACTCTAGCCCCAAACTGTAGCGGTATATGGGATTCTTCTATCCTAAATGCAGGACTTTGCACTTGTCCTTGCCGAACTTCATGAGATTTCTTTTGACCCAATCCTCTAGTTCATCTAGGTCACTCTGAAACCTAGCCCCAGCCTCCAGTGCATCTACTACTCCCCACAGCTTAGTAACCATCTGCAAACTTGCTGAGGGTGCACTTCATGAGGGTGCACAATTTCCAGATTGTTAATGAAGATATTGAACAAAACCAGGTCTGGGATGGTCCCCTGGGTCACTATACTTGATCCCAGCCACCAACTAAATTGTAAGCCAATGATCACTACCTGTTGATCCCAACAATCCAGCCAGCTTTCTATCCACCTTACAGTCCATTCATTGAACCCATACTTCCTTAGCTTGCTTGCAAGAATGTTATAGGAGACCATACCAAAAGCCTTGCTCAAGTCAAGGTATATCATGTCCACTGCTTTCCCCACATCCAGAGCCAGTTATCTCATCATAGAAGGCATCCAGTTGATCAGGCATGACTTGCCCTTGTTGAATCCATGTTGACTGTTCTGAAGCACCTTCTTCTCCTCCAAGTTCTTAACAATGGCTTTCTTGAAGACCTGGTCCATGATTTTTCCAGGGACTAAGGTGAGGCTGACTGGTCTGTAGGTCCCTAGATCCTTTTATTCCCTTTCTTAAAGATGGGCACTATATTTGCCCTTTTCCAGTCATCCAGGACCTCCCCCATTCACCATGAGTTTTCAAAGATAATGGCCAGTGGTTCTGCAATCACATCAGCCAATTCCCCTAGCATCCTCAGATGCATTGCTTTCAGTCCCATGGACTTCTACACATACAGCTTTTCTAAATAGTGCCTAACCTGCTCTTTCATCACTGAGGTCTGCTTATCTTCTCCTGTAAACTGTTCTGACTGCTGTAGTACTCTGGGTGCTGACTTTGCCTGTGGAGATTGAGGTAAAAAAGGCATTGAATACTTCAGCCTTTTCCCTCATCCTATGTCACTAGGTTGCATCCCCCATTTGCTAAGGCACCCATACTTTCCCTGATCCTCCTCTTGTTGCTAACATACTTATAGAAATCCTTCTGGTTTCCCTTCATATCCCTTGCTAGCTGCAAGTCCAATTGCACTTGGCCTTCCTGATTACATCCCTGCATGCCTGAGGAAGTCTTATATTCCTCCTTAGTTATCTGTCCAAGCTTCCACTTCTTGTAAATTTCCTTTTTGTGTTTTATCTTGCTGAAGAGTTCCCTGATAAGCAAAGCTAGTCTTCTGCCATACTGGTCTTTCTGCACATCATGATTATTTGTTCCTGTGCCCTAAGTAAGTTTTCTTTAAAGTCCACCCAACTCTTCTGGACTCTTCTTTGCCTCTGACTGACCTTCCAGGGTAATCTGCCTGCTTACTTGGATGAGTTCAAGCCTGCTTTTCAAGTCCAGGGTCCATACTCTTGCTCTTCTTCCTTCCTTTCCTCAGGATCCTGAATTCCATCATCTTGTGGTTACTTCTGCCCAAGTCGCCATCAACTACTACGTTCCCCAACAATTCTTTTCCGTTTTTGCAATTAGCAGGTCAAGAAGAGAACACTTAGTTGACTTCTCCAGTTGGCTTCACATCTAGTTGTGCACTGTCGTATTGCCCTTTTAGCAAATGTCAGGGTGATTGAAGTCCCCCACGAGAACCAGGGCCTGTGATTTCATCAATCGCATCCTCCTGGTCTGGTGGGCTGTTGAAGACATCCCATCCCTCATGACATCACCCTTGTTGCTCTCCCCTCTTACCTTAACCCAGAAACTTGCAACAGGCCTCTCTCCAGTTTCACACTGGAGCCCTCTGCAATCATACAGCTCTTTTACATAAAGTACAACCTTTGACATGCAAGGGTACAAAGTTTAACAACTGAAGGATGGCACTTAGGGAATAATCCTATAACTATGACAGATATGCATGAGTACTTGCTGCTACCTGGAGCTATTGGAAAATGATGGATATGGATCTGTACCACAAAATGCATATTGAGCTCACTGCACTGAGAACAATCCTGAGAACAAGAGCTTTAGCACCGGCCTACACTTTGGCAGAATACTGTGCCCCAATCTAGTTAAACAGGACTCATGCTGACAAGGTTAATGTACAACTCAAACAAGCAATATGAATCATTACAGGAATAATATGATCCACACTTCTTCAATGGCTCCCTGTTCTTAGTGACATACATCCTCTCCAACTGAGAAGAAAAAAATGCCTTAACTAAATTATGGACTAAAATAAGAAGTAACCCACATCTGCCTATAAACAAAGGTTTCTTAAATCCATCACATCTAAGATTAAAATCTAGACATCCTGACTGGAGAACAGCAATTTGACTTGAGCAAGATTCATTTAGCATCCAAGATGCTCAGATACAAGACTGGTTCAATTCACTCCTTAATGATGAAATTATTATTACAAATACCGCTATTAGGCCAGGTGACTTTGATCTCCCTAGACATCTTGGATCTTCTCCGAACTGGAGGATAGGACATGGCAAATGTGGATTTTACATCCATGGGGCCGAACTAGCTCAGCAAACTGTTCAAACCTTGAACCAGATCATCTCTGTGTGCCCTCTCTATGCATTTAATGGAACTCTATTGGATTTGCACAATACAACACCTGAGGCAATAAGATGGCTGCTGAATTTAGACATAAAATTATGAAAATATTTTTCCTTGCTGTGTGATCATTGTATCATCATATACTAAAAAAAATATTAAGGCATTCAGTCTCTAACTTTTAGCTGTATGGTTCTGGCTATAGATAATTAAATGATTAATGAGTTTTATACTTTCTCTGTAATAGGTTCAGTGAGACTACATACATCTGCATTATGGTTTATCCCGAGGGCTTTTCTTATATCTCTTTTCTCTCTTTATTACCACTATACACAATTCCAATATGTGTGGCATTTTGACACTTTTTGTATTGAGTTTCCAATATTTATTGCCGTGTCCATCTTCTAATCTTTATTCATGTATTAAAATGAACAAGAGAATAGTAGGATGAGAGAGAGAGTTAGAGGACAGGAATGATCTTACCCCTTGCAGAAAGGAGAGAAGGAACAGTGATTCTAAGTATAGAGTAGTCATTAGCAAAAGAGTCTGTCTTTAATATGTAGTGTGTGGTGTTGAATGTGTATGTGCAGACCCAGCTAGGATTAGAAGACATCATGGTAGGCTTAATAATTATGAAAGGTCCACAAGTTCCGTTAATCCTCCTCAAGATTTTTTTTCTTTTTAATTTTAAAGAAACACTCACTGTTTAATCAACCATATCATAAGCACTCACCTATTAACTTTTATAGACTAAACAAGCAGCCCATGAGACAAGAATGCCATGCAATAACCTCGGGGTCATCAATGTGACCCTGTAACAGGGGACCCTAGCCCTGCCACCAGAAGGCACATCCTCCCCTTTAAGGCCAGAACTTTCTGGGCAGAGTGGCAGTTTGGGCAGGAGCAGCTGAAGGGAAAGGAGTGCCTCAGAGAGCTCCATGGAGGAGCGGTCCAAAGATGGGAAGAGGGGAACCACGGAAGCCCCGAAGAGACAGCAGCCACATCACGGCAAAGACGTGAGTCGACGGGGGTGGGGGGGAGCCGAAGCACGGACCCTGTGAATGTAAACTGACATGCTGCTTTTCTTTATCGCATTAGCTGGTGGCAGTTATTGCCCACAGACAGGAATGTTTCTTTTTTTTTCTTTTTGATTAATGAATAAGACCAGCGGTTTGGGTGAGGCTATTAGGGGAAGGAGGAGGCCTCATTTTGGGGACCCACTACAGACTGGGAACCCCAGCGCTGGTGAGGGCACAGCTTTTGGGGGGGCACAGACCCCAGCGCCAGCGAGGGCACGGCTTTTGGGGGCACAAACCCCGGCGCATGAAGGCACAATCTTAAAAATGCCTGGGAGGTCTGGTTCATCTGGGGATGCAATTTTATTTAGTTTTTTTTTGGACTGGGAGGGTGCGAGTTCGGGGTCATCCCCTGGTTTTGAGCTTGTGACCCTCTGGCTGTGGGGCTGGTGCCCAGACCTCTGAGCAAGAAAGGGGGCCATGAGCCTCAAGATACTGGAAAAGGCTACAACCTTGGAGGCAAACCCTGTTTAGTGGGGTTAGAAGGGGAGGCCGAGCTAGACAGGGATCAGGCCCATGTAGGTGAAAGGAGCCAACCTACACAATACAATAGACATTCTCCCACTCACAAGAACATCATCATCATAATAATAATTTCCATCAAGATATGACAGGCGAGTATAGGGCAGGACATAAGAACTTCAAAGAAGGTTCCAAAGGCACCCCATGTAAGGCATGGATTACCAGGAAGATGGTGCTGGGAGGGCCACCTGTTACAGACCCCAAGGGAAATTTCTAGTTCTTATTAGAGGTTGTTAGGCTGTATAGTGAGCTACTATAGGACTTGGAGGATATGGGGTAACTTGTTATAACATCTTCTGTACCTAGACAAACTAGGAAGTGAGGCAAGGAAGTTACCAATCTGGGGCAAGTCCAATTATAGCCCTGAACAGACATGAAAGCTAGTAAATTATGCTGGCAGACTATCCCATGGGAAAGAAAGGAGGACTCATTCAGATGTAATAAGGTGTATTACTGAATGATAACAGCTGTGGATATTTATAAGCATCTATCCCCAAGGAAGTGCTGTAGGAGAGCAAAGTGAAGGTGAGACAAAGATTACTGTATGCTTTTGACCATAAAATCTATACATAATTGGAGATTTTAAGATATTTCTTACCACGAGGGTATCTTTCTGGGCATAGGATCTGATCTAACTTGTCACACAAAGAGTTTTGTGGAAGAATATATAAAAAGACTAACGGGTCTTAAATGGTAGAAATTGTCACAGTGTGAGTAGCCTGTAATTTATTCAGCTTAGTGATTTAGAAGGGGAGATGTTCATTTTACTTTTTTTTCAGGGAAGCATCAAGATAGGCCAAGAATCAAAAAAGGGATACTGTAACAAATTTGTGCTTGTAAGAGAAGCTGCAACTTAAACAGCATTTGTGGCTGAGTTAGGCAATATTTATCATGAAAAGTTTTTTGGAGTTAGAATAAAACTACTTCATGTTATGTATGTGAATGTATGTACTATTTCCCACCTAAATAATCTTGGTGTTGGTGGATCAAGTGCTATGCATAGTGAGATGGGTGGCAGCCACTAATCTAACCCTTAGAAAACAAGGTGTTTCTGTTTCTAATCTGAAAAGGTAGCAGCAACATTATGGCATGCACTTCACTGGTGAAATATTGCACATTTAATGTTCAAAGAAATTCATTTCACTTTCCATTCCATTGGCACCCATGGTCATAGAGAAGCCAAGAGAGACCCAGAAATTATAGCCTAGGCCTACCAGCCTGATGTAAAAGAACAACTGCATTTTAATTGTGCTCTCTGATTAAGCTTCAGAAATCAGAAAACACATATATTTTCTTTTATCCTCTGTAACTTTTTTACTCTCTTTGATGAAGGTCTTGTACATTGTTACTGGTCATGTCTACATGTTCATTAATGCACTGTAGTTACTGTGTATTAAATTTAGTGCTTGTATAACCAAGCACTAAATCAATGTGCAGTATCTGGTGCTAGTGCGCAATAGCACCAGTGCATGGCTTTTGAGTCGCGCTAACTAGGCAGTAGAGTATTAGTATTATTTTTTCCTTGCACACTATTGTGCAGTAGAATTAGACTACTGCACTGATGGTGTTTCATTTAGATGTGCCCACTCTCTGTAATTTCTTCGCTTATTGGTTACTATTACATATGTTGGTGAATGTAATTGTATCCTAGTCCAGATGGGGAATATTATCTTCTTATTATGACAATAATGACCTGTTTGAATTTCTGGCAGAGAAATATACACTTCTATTTTCCTCCTTTTCAAGAAGCACATGTATTGTCTTATAAAATTGAAGCCTAAGGCAGAAAATTAGAATCCTATTGTTTTGAGATCTAGTGTTCTTTATAATTTCTGGTGTAACAAATTATATATTAATGATGGCCGTGGAATGTGAGCTGAGATAAGAACAAAGGGAAAGGTTAAAATTATTTTGATAAAGACCAAAGAGCTGGTTGAGCTTTAAAAATAAAATAGGTGCTTCAGTCCAGGTAGGATAAAAGAAATAGAATGGAATTAACCCTCCACCAGCTGAGGTTAAAAAATCCAAGAAAACCAAACTGAATAACAACTTTTACTATAATTGCAAGCTGAGGCTATTACACTCAAACAACATGAACAAGTCATCCCTAAACTAAACTTTCTCTGTCCCCTTTTTCCTTCAATTTGAGGATGGGGGAAGGATTTTTTACACAGGGTCCCATGCCTCAATTTCCCATTTGCTAACCTGCTTCACCTGCACCTTCAGACCGACTTTTTAATCTGGCCTTTCCAGTTATCATTAGCATGGCAACTGTTCTCTGTAATTTTATTCAAATGTATTACCATTTTACTATTGTCTTATTTTTTCTATGTTTCTATGTTACTAAGAAGGAGAGAGGGATAGCAAACAAATGCTGCTGTGGTAAACAATGTGGAGGAGAAAAGCAAAAAAGAACAAACTGAGTGCATCTATGTGTGTCATTAAAGTGATGTGATAAACTCCAGTGCAGTTTACACCAGAGTTTATCATGGTGCCTTAATGGTATAGGTAGATGCTCAGACTGCTTCAGTCCAGGGCACAGATGCTGTGTCAAGGACTGTAGCAGTTTGAGCTGCGGGGGGAACAATCTTGGGCTGTGTGGAGGCTCCGAGAGGCAGCATTGTGTGATAGAGAGGCTGGCTGGGGCACAAGAGTGCACCAGCATGAGAAGCCCTGTGGCTAGGTTGCAGGCAGGCAGGGGTCTGGCCCCCACCTGCCTGGGCTGACCAGGTGCAACGTACGTCCAGGTCAGCCTTTACATGTACATTTAGGCACAATTATTTTCACCTCTGTTAAGATAGTACTGCCCCTGTTAAGGCAATATGATCTTACAGCAATAAAAATTAATTTGCTGTGGTCTAATAGTACCATGCGCAAAGACTGTGATGCGTTACACTGCAGCAAATTAACCTACTGTGCATGTGTAGCTACACCAACTAATATTCAGATCACATTTTTTTAACTTGTCCATTCAAGACAAGACAGGACAACCCCCCCAGAGTAAAAATAAGAATTGAATTGTGATGTGAAAAATGCAATAGGTTCGTAGAGACTGGCCTGCTGGTCAAAGTTGGGAACATGTTAAAACAACAGGAAAAATATAATTAGATTGGGGGCGAAGGGACCCCTAAAACACATTGTTTTATCTTTTTCCTTCCCCCTTTTTTCTCTGGGTTACCTATATGAATTGCAAATTCTTTAGGCAAGAAACATTTAATATCATTCTATGCATAATGCCTACCATATTTGGGGGCATTTTAGGAATCATTACAATAAAATTATAATCAAAATACAAACATGATCTTGTCTTCTCTTGCTTGAAATATTAGTCTATTGATCATGTCACTGTCTAGTGAGTACCATACAAGAAGACTAAAAAGCACAACTCACTGATTTTCTTCTTTGATTTAAATACTAAGAGGTTATATTTTTGAAGTAGATAGAACAGTTTAGCTTAAGCATCATGACTATGAAATCCGTGCCAGAGAGTGTGGTACAGTTAACAAGTGTGGATCTATGTCGCCATCGAATCATTTCACCTCCTCCCACCAACATCGGGATACACAGTTTCCCACCTTTGCTGGTTAATGCTGTATTGGCCTTAAAAGGCTGCCTTGTTCTTTCCCAGAGCTATACTCCAGCACTTCTTTTTTTGGCAGTTTGTCTGAATTAAAGATGTGTTATAAATGTAAGATTTTGTTTATTTTCATGGTGCCATCTCTGAACTTTCTTCTCCATGCTCTAGATTTAAATTTAAAAAAAACAAAACCCAAAAATATCCTTCACCCAGAACTCTTAACAACTGCCCTCCCCCATCCCAACTACTTCCTTAGGACCACCAAACTCTCTTTTTAGCCCGGCCAACTTTTAAAATAAATTAATAAACACAGGGTTGTTCCACACATTTTCCTTCTTAGCTACTCAGCCTCTTTTCTCAATTTAAGTTTCCCAATAAAAACTCTCCTAAGTGTTGTCTCTTATTTGGTCCTTCCCTTCTGCACTGTGAGTGTTTCTTCTGCAATTGTGCTGTACAGAACTTGAAACATGCTAAAATTTCTTCTCTGCTTCTCCCCAACTTCAACTGTGAGAAAAACTCTCTGGAGAAACAAAGACTCGAAAATGCACACTACGTACTGCAGAAAGTGATACTCAACATAACTTATATCATACACTGGAAGAAAAAAAACTTTTTAAAGAGAAGAATAAATACAAATCCACTTTAAAAGGGAACATTTAGGCTCTTGTGGTACACATAAGTCTTTTAAACCATACATTATATTACTGGATATTCTATACAGCTATGTTCATAAGAAACAAATGCAATGGTTTATGATCGATCAGAGATTACTTTATATGACAACAGTGGATCTTGTAATAATTTAGAAAAGTTGTTATCATTTTCGTCTGTTTTCTAAAAATTCCATGTAATGCAACGTTCTAATAGTGCTTGCAAATAATACATATCATGGATCCAGGAGAAGCACATTACACAGACATTCTTCCAAATCAATAGTGAACAAAATGTGCTACTTCTTCTGTAAATGACCAGCTTGTCAATGTGTCTTTCTGAGTCAGTTTAGATAGTCAAACTGTGGACCTTTGTACACTGCAGAAAAAACAGTGAAAGCAAAATATGACTTTTTTTCTCCAGCAAAGCAGATTTAAAAACACAAGCAATAAATAATTCAAAGCACATACATACTGTGTGGAGTTGATGCTTATCCAAAAGGCATTGCTGTTTGAGCCAGAATGTTCTAAATATTTGCAAATAAGCTACTTTGATCATATAATGATCTATAATACATTTTGAAAAGAAAGCATAAATTCTTCATGGATTTATCCACATCATCTATATGGACCTTGCACATGGGACAGCAATTAGTGAACAGAGTCACTATTATCCTCTGCAATCATTTCCAAACAAATGAAGAACGGAGGCTGCAAAGCCATATGGTATATATATTATAAGGTAACCTGTTTCGTTCTTTAAACTTGCTATTACTGCTTTTGACACAGCTACAGGAAATAAAAAAGCTACTGGAATGCACACCAGGCAAAAAGTATTCCCAGAAGGCTTTGCAAAATGAAAGGTTGGAATCCTTGAGTGGAAACAGACTTTTAAAATCAACCTTCTGTTCTCTGCAGTTAAGAGGATTCTGCTTAAATGTAAAATATATTTTACAAATGTGTTTGCATTTGCTAGTTGTGTTTTTAAGCTACTTACAAAAAAAAGAAAGCGTTGCCATGGAAGACTGGAATTTAACCTGGCAAAGTACCATTTTTGGTAGAGGAAGGACAACATTAAGCAACTCACATCCACCATGCACAATTATATTTGATTTTTTTTACCATCTCCCCCAACCCTTGATATAATGATAACTTGAAGTAAATATACTGTCATCATCACTTTGAAGCAAGATGCTATGACTAAACATTTTCTTGTTTCCTTTGCTTTTTAGTTTTCCTACTTCACAGTGGTATCACTTGCATATAATAGGCTTATAAGGGTTTTCAAGGCACTTAGCACAATGAGGATATAATTTACCAGAGGCTTACATGTACTACCACAGTAATAACAATGGGCACTTGTACACATGACAAAGATTGCCAGTTTTTGCAGTTTACCTATGTCATGCTGCACACGTGTGGAGACTTTAATTATTTAAATTAGTTTGTTACATTGCATATTAAACTACATCCCCATGTAGTTTAGTTTGCAACATAGCTATTTGTAATGTTGCAGCCTTTTGACATCTCCTGCCCACACCTCCAGTGGAGGATAGGCGGGCTGAAGGCAGAGTCAGCGAGGGGCCTGATCCTTTTTTTTCCCATTTTGCCTACCAGCAGTTCCCATTGCTGGGGTATGAGCTGCATCAGGCCCCAGTCCTTTACTCCACAGCGGCAGTGCCCTCTGGGGCCACACAAGTGAGGTGCTAGCAGGCTGGATGCTGCCCCAGCTAGGGCTTGGGGAAGAGTTGGATTGGATAGGGTGCACTCTGGGGGTCACCACCATCACGGAGAGAAGGATGAGGACCCCCGGCAGCTCATGGCCCACTGGAAGCTTATCCCCCACAACCATGGAAAGGGTGGGTAGGCTCCATGGAAAAAAAGGTGTATTGGGCCCCTTGCTGCTTTTATTTTTTTCTGGCAGACCCTGCCCATGCGAGCTACCAGCAGGCCACACAGCTCTTGACCAGCAGGGGCACCTGGACCTTCTCTGTGTGGCAGCAGTGCTTCCCAAAGCCACTCAGATGGATGCTAGTGAGCTGGGGGCTGCCCCGGCTCAGAGACAGCACTCCGCTGAATCTATTTCTTCCCCGAGCCTCCCCGGAGAGCAGCATCCTGCAGGCTTCCAGAAGGTGGGCTTGGGGAAGAGTTGGCACTGCCTCTGAGCTACGACAGCCCCTGGCTTGCCAGCACCCTCCCATGGTGGCATCAGGGTGCACTGCCACCATGGAGGGAAGGCCTGGGCAGGCCACCCTCCCCCACCACATAGGGACTGTGTGGCCTGCCAGCGGCTTGCACAGGCAGGCTCCACTAGAAAAAAATAAAAGTGGTGTGGGGCCAATCCTTTGTTTGTCCACACAGCTTGCCCACCTCTCCCATGGCTGGGGAGTCAGCTACCAATAGGCACTGAGCTGCAGGGGTCCTCTGTCCTTCTGTGGTAGCGGTGCCCCCCGGAGCTGCCTGAGCGGGTGGCTAGTGAGCAACTGCAGCACCCAGCCTGATCCAAGTCCTCCCTGAGCCTGAGCTAGGGCAGTATCTAGCCTGTTGGCAGCCCACCTGGGCAACTCCAGGGTGCACCACCACCATGGAGGGAAGGAGTGTGGCCTGCCAGCAGCTTGCCCCCTGGCCATGGGAGATGTGGGCAGGCTCTGCAGCAACTAAAAAGGATCAGGCTGCTTGCTGTAACAGTGATGGAAGTCCCTACATTGAAATAGGGGTTTTTAATCATTGCAATTTAAAACCCACCATTTCGATTTAAGGGACTAAACTTGCATCATATGTACAAGTGCCCAACACCACTGATCCCCTTCTTCTGCCAATCTTCTGCTTTTATTTCTGCTCCCTACAGTGTGCTCCCTGCCCTATCTCTTGATCTGTTTTCTACTTCCTGTCTATGATCCCTGCCTGATCTGCTGCTCTGCCTTCTGCTTCCTGCCCTATCTGCTATTGTGCTGCCTGTCCCCTCCCTGACCTTTTATGTGCCATACACAGAGGCTGCCTGTGCCACTTGTGGCACTCATGCCACAGATTGGTCACCCCTGACTCAAGAAGCATATAACTTAAGTATGTGAATAGTGGCATTATATTAAATGGGACCATTTATGAATTAAATCTATGCAGCTAACTGAATTGGGGGCCTATATTGTCAATAAACCATTAAGCATTTTGTTTATAAATTTAGAGTTTTTAAATTGCATTGTTTACTAGTAATTTCATCCTACTGCCTAATACAGCTGTCTAGTTTTTGCCTTATTCTTGCTACCTTTCAAATTAGTAACATATTGTTTTGCCTCATACACTGTATTAAGTCAGGCAGACGTTTTTAAGGCTCTTTAAGCACATTGCATATAACTAAAGAATTACAATTCTTAATGCATGTAAATTATATTATACCTCTTATCTGCCCAGCACTTCATATATGTTTCTCTTTTATCCAAACAAGGCAAGTTTCTTTTACATCTACTCATCACTCATGGAAAATATATTACGACTTCTTAATTTTACACAATTCTACAGAACTGCTTTTCCTGGGCAGACCTTAACTCAAGAGACATAGAAAGGATGCAGAGAGAGAAGCAGATTTATTTTTTTAAAGAATTTATTTTAAAAGCCTGTTAAAGTTACATAGCATGTATGCAATTCATACCCACAATTTGTTGAAAAACTTGGAAGAACTTCTAGGAATTTATTTAGCCCTTAGCCTCACATTACTTATTAATAAAAATACATGCTCCAAGAAATAGGTAGTAGGTAGAAACTGTTCTTATAAAATCAGATTGTATGTTTCACACACATTAAGGCACTTAAATCAATATATAATTTACAGAAATGGATTTTAAAAATAGAATCATCTTTTCACAGCTGGTCACATGTGCAGCTCCATGGGCTGGTGACGGGCAGCATATCATTGGCTGGGTGGGAGGCATATTGAGGAAGATCTACCCTCCCATCCCCCTCCCCTTAAAAAAAAGGAGAAAAATATAAAGGGGTACATGATCTGAAACTTTGAAGCAGAAAGGGTAGACTTGTTTAAAAAGGTTGAAAACCCCTGACCTAGGGGGAGGCCCTTCCCAACCAATGATGAGTCAAAATGTAACAGCCCCATCAGCTACAGCACCATGCCCACAGATTGTCATACAGAAGCCAATTGCCTAGTAGTGTATATGCAAATGCACTGACGGACCATTTTATCAGAGTCTGGGCTGATGTTTGGCATAGTGCCACATAGAGAGATCACCTATGTTTCAGGGTTAAATATTGTGAACATAACTTGCTGGTGAGGGTGTTGGAAGGAGGCGCTGGGCCTGGTAGACATGCTGAGTAGGCCTGTGCCAACAGAAGATGCTTGTGTCAACTTTTTATGGCTCTGTGCAGACTAGCTTGTGGTCATGGGGATTGGGAGGGGGTGGGGGTGACCCCTGGCTGCTGAGCTGGCATCCCAGGCACAGGAAAAGGAAAGAAAGAGCGTGTGGACTGAACCAGGCAAACTGCTCCTGTTGAAGCTACTTTTTTGGTAACTGCCAGCTGCTGGACTGGCCTCCTGTCACAAGCAGGGAATATAGGGAGAGCTTGAGCTGGGACAGGGCAAGCCGCTCCTGTTGAAGCTGCCTTCTTTGGTAAATGTGAGCTGTTGAACGAGACTCCTAAACATAGGGAGGGGAGAAAAGGGTGTGCTTGGGCCAGGGGAGACAAACTGCTTCTAATTTTTTTTCCTCCTAATGCTTTTCTTTCCCCTGAAAACATGTGTCAACCAGCTGGCACTGTTCTGTGATTGTGAGCATGGTGCAGATCCAGCATGGTCTCACCACACACTTTCCTGGGTGGTGTTGCTACCTGAAACTATGCAAGGCATGGGTGACTGGTGCCACCTCAGTCAAGGAGGGCATGTGGCCCCCCAGCAACCAGTCAGCAACCAGAACAGGGGCATGTCCCCCTGCGACCAATCTCGCCAACTGGGGGATGAGTTCCACCGTGGCCAATTGCGCCGCCCAGTAAGTGGCCATGGTGCTTCTAGAAGTGGCCGCAGAGCTTCCAGGAGTGCCAGCGGCACTTCACCTGGCACCCCTACTCCTCGGCCAGTGCTTGCAGGGGGCACCAGTGCTCTCACTGGCCCCCAAGCCCACCTGTCACCTAAGCAGGGAGCATGGCCTGTCAGCGGGTGCAACAGAGTTCTCAGTGGGTGCACGTGCACCCCCTATTCATTGCCACTGATGCAAGGGGCTATAGACAACCCATGATCATGACTTCTAGATATTGGGTCCAACTGTGGAATTCACATGGCTGACATCTGGGGGTCGCTTACTTCCACCTCAGCTGCAGGGGCAGGGAGCCCCATGGAAATAGGAACCCCAATAGCAGAATGACCACGTCCACATGAGCAGGGATATGCATTTGCAGCAGGACAAATAGTAGCAGCACAAATTTGTGCTGCTACTTTGTGCTGCAGAGTATGCCATCTGTCTGTGCACTTTGCAGTGGGACACATTATCCCGCTGCTCCGTGTGCTGCAGTGGGGGCTGATGGGGCAAGATGCCTGAGTGTGAGGCTAGCCAGCTGGGGCTCTGCGACTGGTTGGGGTGCAGTGTGCCATGTGCCTCAGTGTGGAGGCTGTGCAGTGGAGCCCTCCACCCCCCACTCCCAGCTGAGGCATGTGGAGTCAAGAGAGCAACCAGCTCAGGGCTGCCTGCTGCCCCATCTCAAGGCACACTGGCCCCCAGCCAGGTGGGGAGCACCTGGATGGGGTGCAGGGAGCCTAAGTGCAGGGGCTGTGCAGTGCATGAAGATGGGAGACCAGGGAACCCTGGGCTGCCTGTTCTCTGACCTGCATTTTTGTCCTTGCACTTGGCAATTAGGCATGTTTTCTGCTATCATAGTATCATAGTATCTAGGGTCAGAAGGGGCCTAGAGCAGGCCATCTAGTCTGACCCCCTGCCAATGGCAGGATTGAGTGCCAGAGTCACAGGACCCCAGCCAAGTATCTATGTAATCTATTCTTGAAGGTGCCCAAGGTAGGAGCAAAAACAACTTCCCTGGGAAGCTGGTTCCACATCCTAGCCACCCTAACTGTGAAGTAGTGTTTCCTAATGTCCAACCTAAACCTGCTGTCCAGTAACTTGTGACCATTGGTCCTA
>JAGPOW010003310.1:3588595-3606138 GCA_030014935.1 Caiman crocodilus
TATACCTCATCCAATGCACCAAATGCCCTGATGGAAAATACGTAGGAGAGACCAAACAACAACTGCGCACCAGAATGAATGCACACTGGAAATCTATCAGACAGAAATACCCAATTACCAGTGGGGGCACATTTCTCACAAGAAAACCACTCTCTCTCCAATCTCTCAGTCCTGATCCTCAGAGGAAACATACAAAACACTTCCCAGAGACAAGCCTATGAACTCTACTTAATCAACCTCTTGGATACTAAAAATCATGGACTAACTATAGACATTAGTTTATGACACATTATAACCTGCCTGATATCTGACTCCCTAGGTATCTCTCCTCTATTCATTCCCCTTCTCTCTCTCTCCCCCTGCCCCCCTCCCCCACAGCTGTCTCTCACCCATTGACTCCTCAATCTACATTTTCACTGACTACCTGTCTTGTATGCATACCAGCCCAGCCACTGGCTCCTTTACTTTTCATTCCATTCAGGAAGAGTACACACCAACTGCTGAAACTTCCTTAGCCTGATGAAGGGTGTTTGAACCTGAAAGCTTGCTTAATAACTATTTTTCAACTATTTGGGTTGGTCTAATAAAAGATATCAGATTCACCCCAGGAACCTTGTCTGCCTATGTCTTTAGACCAACACAGCTACAATTTCCACCCCTGCAGCCTAGTCCTGGCACTTAAAAAAAAAAAGCCTTGCACTCACTAGCTGCAGCAGCAGGGATCAACACATCTGAGGGCTTCCCACCTAGCCCTGCGCAGCAACTGCATCATGGCATGGGTGCTGCATGCTGTCTGGATGCTGGGGCCACTAGGGATGAGCAGTGCTGGGCTTAGGCTGACTAACGGAGCCGCCTCAGCTCCCAAACAGTACACAGTGCCCTGCTGAGCCACACTGCATCCGCTGCTGCTGCAAGGCAATGAGTGACTCCCTTTTTTTTTTTTTTTTTTTAAGTGCTGGGAGGCTACAGCCAGGCAGGGCAGCCATTGGGGCTTCTCCTGCAGCTCTCTCTGCTGGGGAAGAGGCAGGCACAGCTGGAGGAGCCACAGGAGAACCTGCAACTGCCCAGCTGTGCTTGCCTTTCCCCAGGCAATCCAATCCAGCACCAAATCTCTGATTCTGATTTAGCCAAATTGAATGGGGACAGCGATTCAAATCACTGAATTAAATCACTGTCCTCTGAATCAGCCAAATCCAAATCTGAATTGAATACTTCCCTATTTGCACAGGCCTAGTCCACAGAGAGTTGCTGGAGTGTGGGAGGGTTTGGAAGTTTCAGAGAGGCTTATGGTGGGGGTGGGGCTTGGGTGGGAACAGGAGATCTTTTTAGCCCCCAGGAGACCTACACTCTCATCTCTCCCACCTTTCCACCCAACAGGACTTACTTTCTTGGCTCCTGGCATCAGTGAATGCTAATTAAAACTGGCACCAGAAGTGGCTTCTGGGGTGCAGGATGTGAGGTTCAGGGGGAAAGGTGGATGGCTGGTCTGTTAGGGTGGCAAGGCGTCTGGGGGTTAAAAATAGCCCAGTGCCAGAGGGTCAAGTAGGAAAAGTACAGCCCTGTGACTCAGGCCAGTGGCTGAGTTTTCTTACCCTTAGGGCTGCTCTGGGAACTGTACAGAAGTTCAAGGAAAGTTAAATCAGTCTAAAAATGGGCATAATAATCTAAGGCTACCTCGGAGTAAGGTTAACTTAGATAGGTCGGCCATTTTTAGGCTAATTTAACTTTCCTTGAACTTCTGTACAGTTTGTTCTTAGATTGAGCTAAGTAGGGATCTAGGTGTAAGGTCAACACCTGGGTGAACTAAGTTAAATCAGGTGCCCATTTTTATGTGATCTAACTATTCCCTAGCCCCCTCCCCCTGAATATCTGTACTTAGCCTGTTATGTCTAAGTTATAGTCTTGCATTTTCACTTTTCTTAAGCTGCCAAATCAGAATTTTGCAAGTAAAATTAAACCTGTCCCAACAATTAGAAACTAAGCTCAAAACTTAATAAGTTTGAATCTGGCAGTCTTAGATCCCAAGTAATTAAGTTCTCTCCCATTTATAATAATTTAGAAGTAAACAGTAAAATACATACATTCTGCTAAATGGCCAGCAATGATATAAACATTTATATCTTGAGCTATGGATCTGAGGAGCCTTTCTCTATTCTAGTGCTGTAAACTGTTGTAGAGTATACATAAGCCTTTAATTTTTTAAAGATCTTATGTTCTTTTCTGATAAACATTCTTAAACCTACAGACATAGGAGTTGCCTATACATGTGCATCAAGACTGTTCTGAAGGGCTGTAATTGTAGTGCATTAGAGCAGACTTGATTAATTGAATGTGCAGAGCATTGTAATTACCGCACTCCAATAGACTCCAGCATCACATGTATCATCATCCCTGCACTGAAAAATGGCTATAGGAACAACAGGCTTTAGTTAAAGTGGTCCTACTGCCATTTTTCAGTGCGAGGGCACTGATACATATGATGCTATGGGCGCTTAATTAGAGCAGCTCTCTGTGCCTCCCCTCCCCCGCCTCCAGGAGCTCATGTATAAATGGAGCTGTATCTGTGACTCTGTTCTTTGAGAACTTCCTTGTTGGGTTAAAAAGTGTGTGCTTTCTTGTTTTTGCTAGCTTGATTTTTTGTTTGTTATGTTTCTTACTGTTGTGAGGAATTCATTTTTCAGTTAAACAAATCATTATATAAAATACCTCGCCTGCCTTTATAATTGTGGGTCCAGACCAATATAAACCTAGGAATAAATGGGCCATATGTTTTTAAGTGAACATTGTTGGGGGGGTTTCTGAATTTCTAGTTGAAAGCTATGATAAGAAGAAGAAAAATTAAATATAATTAGGCAGTTCAAAACCTTTGGGAAGTCGTATGATTTTAAGATTTTTTTCTGTAACCCTTGTTCTGTGGTCTGCTCCTTCTTCATGCTGTTGTAGTTTCTTTTCCAGTGTCAGAGGTATGCTTCCTTGTTTAAATCTTTTATGGTAACAATTTGTTTAGACCTTTCTGATCTGTACTTACAATTCAGAAACTCTTCTACAGAGAATTCAGAGAGGACTGGAAACCTTCAAACACTTTTCTTGTTACTATGGTAAGTTCCTATGTAATTTCTTTAACAGTTCTGGCTACCAAGCTGTCATCTTCTGCTTCGGTTGTGTTTGTATCTGAAGACATTCTGCTGGCACCATTTTATCTGAGCTAGGAGGCTGCCTCTTCTCCTTCTGTTCTAGTGTTGATCTAAGTCTGAGATCTTCCTTTTATAGGGAAGTGGGATGTTTCCGCCATTGTAAATCTTATTTTGGTTCAAGGTCCTCTTTTAAATGGATGGATCAGATTGGTGAAAAATGAAACTGAGGTAAATGCAGTTGCAGCAGGATTAAGATCACACCAGGGCTGAATTGATGCACAGGCAAAATAGGCACACTCCTAGGGCCCTGAGCTGGGGGGAGGGGCAGGGGCAGTCTTTCCCTCTACAGTGGCAATGCAAATGACCCTGTCTGTTTCCCTTCCCCTCCCCTTTGCAGGCCTCGCTGCCACGGTGGCCATCCCCTAGCCACGGCTCCTAGCCCTGCTCCCTGCAGGCGGCAGCGCAGGTGTGAGGAAGCAGGGCCTCAACTGGCCTGTGGCCCATGAGTTTGGTTGCCAAGGTCCACTAAAGGGTTAATCCAGCCTTGCATCATACCACTTGTGCACACATGTAAGCACACAAAGGGTGAGTTTTATATTCCAGTTAGACCATGTTAAGAGCACTTAAAACATAAATGATTGCACATTAAGTCTTGTTAAAAAGTGCACCTCTAGGCAGCTTAACCTTATGGCACTTTGGGTGGAGGCTATTTTTGAGCTGTGCTACCTAGCTTGAGTTAAGATAACATATGGATACTTACTTGAAATAAAACCACCAATTTGCAAACCTCCAATATCCCAGGAGGAACTGCTCCCAGGAGGATTAGCTAATATCCAGGACTCTTGGACAGCTGGGAATATCTGCGAAGCCCTGGACAGGAGGGGAAAGAGGTGAGAAGACCATAGGGAAGTGTGGGGGCCAGGAGTAGAAGGCAGAGAAGCGGGTAGGGCAGAAGAAGGAATGGAGTGGATGGGTGGGAAGCTGTTGGGCTGATGCCCACCCTGAGTTACTCCCCCAACCCCTCAGATCACCCCCTCCACCCCTGGATTGCTCCCCTGCAACCCTGCCCAGTTCACTGCCTTGCTGCTCCAATCACCTCCCCACTCCTAAATCACACTACCAGTCCCCTATCAGCCTCCCACCTTCAAATCACTATCCTACTCCTCCAATCAACCCATGAATAGCAGCAGCAGCAGGGAAAGTTTCCCTTCCCTGCCTGCTCCTGGACTCCCTGCAGCCTGCACCACACATGCGTGCCCCTGTCCAGCCCTCGCTGGGCCCTGTGTCTGCCTAACAGCTCTTCACAGGGGTAGTGGAGCAAGCGGGAAGGAATGAGGGAAGAGAAAGTGAGGAGCTGCTGGAAGCTGCAGGGCCCAGTGCGGGCAGCACAGGGCTGCTCCAGACATGCAAGAAACTGCCAGGCAGCTCCCACACTGCTGCCCTGTCCCCTCGCTTCTCTGTGGGAAGCTGCTGGGCAGTTGCAGGGCCCAGCAGGGACAACTTTGATCTTAGGCACAGGGAGCCGCCCTTGCCCCCTTCCTGTGGAAGTTGGCGCTGCCTTGATCACCTAGTTCCTTTGCCCTCTCCCTTTTCTCCTCCACTCCTGGCCCCCTTCTCCCATTCTCACACCACCTCTGCCTAGCCATCCTGCCCTCCTTTCCCCTTCTCCCCTCTCCACTGCCCCAGAATGCCACCAGTGGCAGTTCTACCTGCCTTCCTGCTCCCAGGTTCCCTGAAGCTTGTGCTGACTCACCTGGCCCCACAGCTGAAGGGAGAAGTGGGAAGGGCAAATAACTTCAGGCAGCTATGGGACCTGGCAGGGGCTGAATCTGGGCATGCGGGTAGCCTGGGAGCAGGCAGAGAGGGGGAGCCAACCCCCATTGCCACTGCTGTTGAGCCAATCGGGGTGATAGGGGGTGATTAAGGGATGAAGAAGCGAATGGAGAGCAGAAAGGCTCATTGGGGGCAATCCAAGCAGCACAAAAGGCCCCCTATGCTTATGTCATCCCACGCGCAGATCCAGGGGCTCACTCCCCTTGGAAGGAGTCTGTCACAGCCATGCAGCCTGGACCCTCCTGAGGTCCCTTCCAACCCTAACTTTCTATGATTCTATGTAGGCTGGTAGGAGTGGCCAGTTTCATGATGGTCATGGCCACCATCTCATCTGGCACGATGAGCTGACGCATGGCAGTCTCCTGCCTCACTATTTGCAGCCTCAGAATCAAGACTATGTGATTAAATTTCTCCCTGCTCATTTGGAACATCTCCAGCTACTGTTGATCATTCCAAGTTTGCAGTATGATTCACTCCCACCAGTCAGAGGTGCTCACGTGGGCCCAGATCCTGTCGTTGCTGCACCTTAGGTTGATCCACAAAGCCCCGTCAGGCACCAGTTCTCCGGCTTTCTCTTTGTTTTCCCAATCCAACTGCACAGGCTAATACCTTCAATCTCAAGCCATGATTATATGCTGTCATGTCACTGCAGCTTAGTAGAAGGTTCAGCATACCATACTTTGTGATAGTAGGTGTGTTTCTATAGTATTAGTTGCATCAAAGACCATCAGCAGGATATCCAACTCCATTGGTCCTCCTCACTCGTTTCGTCTGGGTTCCATGAAGCTAGTTGTTTGGCAGCATGCAGCAAGTGTGGCTGTTTAGTACACACCACACCAAGGCTTACTTGGGTGTTTATCTGAATAGAGAGGGTTGCTGAATATAATCTATTAGCATTATAACTGATCCACTATTTGCATTTCAATGATTACCCAACTTAGGAAGCCGTGTTCTGGGCGTTGGCACAGCAGAGCTTTTGGCCTATAATGTGGGAGGTGGGGGGCAAGTCATGTTCCACAACTTCACTAAGAACTTGTGGGGCTTTTGATGACCTCAGGACCCCACCATATACTCTGGGGTGAAGATATTGGCAGTTACAAGATCAATGAATAGGTACACCCAAGAAGTATTTCCTCATAAGGAATAAGCTAGGTTTGAAACATGACTGTGTGGGGGTCAGCACTATGTTTCAATAGCTCCCACTAGCACATTAACACCTATGCCAAGTATTGAGGCACCAGAACCATCAAGTCCTCTAGTACTCACTATGGTCCATAATTAACTCACACCCAGTTTTGGAATAGGACATCATTAACACTCATGTCACATGGCAGGCTCCTGTAATGTGACCACTCTCCATACCTTGGTACTTTAAGTTTTGGGCACCCTTCCCTCATAAAACCTGAAATTATTCAATCATTGGTGACAAGTGAGGTTCTTGAAGCCAAAGACTCAATGAATAAACCCTGAATTTTCCTTCCCTTCAGATGAGATGAAACCGCAGAGCAGTTCAGCACTTGATAGGTGACAGTGTGGGTAGGGGAATTTGTGAATGAAGGAAATGCTGCCAACCACAGATGCTTGGGTGTGACCAACTGTAAGCCATATGATCTATCCTTCCAGACAATGGTGGATGGTTTCAACCAGGCCATGCATATCACCATTGTTCTGTTTGGAAAGGTCACTTGATCTAATTCCCCTGACTGCCAGTACTAAGATACAGTTCACACCTTCATAGGTATGAGTACATTAAATTTTCAAAAAGGTTCTTTAAACACGTTACCTAACATCTCCAAGACATTGCCAGAAAGCATTTTGCAACCCTGTTAACACTAACTACTTGTCTTTTGACTCCTTTTTGCCCAAGAAAAAGTTTTCAATGTCTCCAAAGAACAGGTCCAGTATGAAGACAATGGATCAGGAGCCTGATACATCTGTAAATGGTGGCCCCAACTGGACCCAGGAAGAACTTAAAGACTTGATTGACATTTGGTCATTGAACAGCTGAAAAGTAGATGGAATAAGCCGGTGCATATGGCAATTGCCAAAGAAATTAAGGCATGTAAGCACAACTGGGACTGAACAGAATGCCCCAGCAAGATCAAGGCCCTGAAATGTGCTTTTCACTGGGCCAAGGATGAGAACTGTTGTTCTGGGACAACAAGCACAATTGCTCCATTCTATGACTAGCTGTCCATCATTCTTAGCCACAATGCAGACAACGCAGGTCTCCTGTCATTTGGAACTGGTGTTTTGGGAAGCATACCTAATCATGAGACCACAGATTGTCCTGAGACTCCAACAGGAAGCATGTCTGAGGCATGAGATGACTTCTTGCAGCTGCTGGTGTGTGGGGATGAACAAGAAGACGTGATCCTGACCCTGTACCCAGTCCTGATCGCTTTACTGGTGAGCACAGATGAGGAGGACAACACATTGGATGGACCTGTGCTTTCCCCCCCACATCCATTTGACACATCAGAAGTTGCTGAGACCCAAGATCAGTTTTTGTTCTGGAGGTGTAAGAAGACTTGTGCCCAGGGACTTGTAAGTATCAGGGAATGGGCATTATATCCATTTGTGCCACTATGGCAGGCAATGTTTCACTGACATTGGATTGGATATGCTGAGGGGTTTCTGCAAGTAGCTTAGGCAGTGGTTAACCTTTGTTTTATCAGTTGGGGATGAGATATTTGACCATGAACACTTAGTTTTCATATTCCTGTTACCAGCTAGCAAAAAGATGGAAGCCAGGGACATGCTTCTGAACCTTGGATCCCAGCTCACACTGAAGCAGAGTGAATGCAAGAATTCTGCCGCAGGCAGTGATGCTCCAGAGACAGCATGATGGAGGATCTGGTGGAGGCCACACAATCGTGAGTGACCAATGTGGATGACTGGTGGGATGAAGTCCGGTGGTGAGAGGAGTGGGCCAGGTTTGACACCAGCTGCTTGCATGGGCTGCCTGCCCCCTACTACAACAGCAGTGCTGGTAGTGGCATCTGAAGGCAAATGGCAGGGCACAGGCAATAGCAAGTCCAAGCATGGCATGTGCAGCCACTCTACACACCTCCGCATGGCCAGGGTGACATAATAAATGCTTGGGTGCATTAATGTGGGCATCTGGAATTGCCTTCATTTTCTCTTAACAGCAAATGTGGCCCTGCCAGACCCACACCTGCCATACATGTGCATGGACAGGGTGCCAACTTGTGCTGTGCTCCCACCATTGGCATTTCTTTTTAAGAGGTTTTGTTGTTTAAATTTTCTAACAAATCCCTCTAAGGGTGCATCTGTCAACGGCTCTTGTTTTTGCAGCAGGAGAAAAAAGCCAGGGAGCCTGGCCTAAGTACAGGTAGTCCTTGACTTATGACTTTTCAAATTATGATGAATGATACTTACAACCTTTATGAAGTGAAACCATGTTGTGAGGTTCTGATGCAGGTCTCAACTTTATGATGCTCAATACAGCTGCATCCAGCTGTTAAGTCTGTTGTGGTGGAAACAGAGCAAAGAGGGAACAGGCTTGTGGGGGGGAAGATCAACACTCCTCAGTGAAGGAGGGATTTGGGGAGGGGCTGGAGCAAGCACTACTGAGCTGGGTCAGGGGTCACAGGACAAATGTACAGCTCATTTGGAGGGTGTGGGGGGAAGGTAACTCCTGCCGCTGCATGCCGCTGGTCTGGGAGCTGCTCATCTAGCGGCTTGTCCAGTGGCTTCTGCTGCTGCTCCTGCCATTTGTCTGGGAGGGCACGGTGGGGGGGCGGACATCTGTCCCCAGCTCTGTGTGTGGCAGGTGGGGCTGGGGCTGCACCGTGCTGCACTTGGGCCGGTATGGCAACACTAGGAGTAGAGACTATGCCCTGCTGCCACTCACCCAGCCAGGGCAGGACAGGTGCACGATAGAGCCACTGTGCTGTCTCCAAATCACCCCTCAGATGAGCACCCCACAGCATGGTGCAGCCCTGGCCCCACCTGCCCCACACACATCCAGGGGCTCATGCCCCGCCATGGAATCCTGGATGAGTGGTGGGAGCCACCATGCAAGCAACTCTCAGACCAGTGGCATGCAGCAGCAGGAGCCACTCCCCCTCCCTGCTTCCCCCAAATGAGCCGCGCCTTCATCCTCTGCCCTTCGGCCCCGGCTGGGCAGCACTTGCCTCAGCCTCTGTCCCAGACTCTGCCCAATCTCTCCTTTACTGTGGGGGTGTTGATCTGCTTCCCCCTTCCCCTTCCACCACAACAGACTTACCAGCTGGATGAAGCTGTATGGAGCAACTTAAAGGAACCAATCACCCATTTGTAACATTGTTCCTATGGGAAAATTGGTTCCGAGGTACGACATTTTGATTTAAGACGTGGTTTTCAGGAACCAATTGTGTTGTAAGTCTGTAGACTTCCTATATATGATAATAGCCCACTCAGACATGTAAAGCAGCAGGATAATACCCCTCATTGAAAAATAAAGTGCCTGCCAATCAAGGTTGTGCAAGTGGCTCCCTTTGGCCAGCACACACTTGGAACCTGAAGTTAGGTACATAGAAACATTGATTATCATATTTAAACATAATTGATGTATTAAGCATGTGACCTTTAGGTGTTCTCTACCCTGAGCTGTAATCTCCCTTTCCCCCTCCCCCTCAGAAATATGTTGGCTCGGAAGAGCCAAAAGACAGAAGCCTGTTGTGAAATTGTGCAACATTTCACAGATAAGATGCTCAGCACTAAGTGCCACCGGCAGCCTTTCTCAGATTGTGGCTTGGCCATGCAAGGTGATGTGCAGTGTTGATGCTAAGTCAACCAGTCATGGTCAGACCCGGCAGCCAGTAAGCCAGTAGCTAACTCACTGGGCCCCCCTGCCAGCTTGGTCCACTATAGCCAGTGTTCTACCTTGTGATGGCTGCAGGTAACTGATGCTGCCACTCCAAACCCTCTTCCTCAACCCCCCTGTCTTCCCATGCAGGAGAACAGCTCTTCTCTGCTGCTGTACAGCCATTGGTGCCTGGGTTTGTGTCATGCAGGACTGCAGGATAAATGTTGTGAGGGTCTTGCTATGAAGCTGTCTTCCCCTCTAGGGGGCTGTCTGGGGATATGACCCAGAGACAGCCACTCCTTGCCATGCCAACAGACACAGAGCATACCACTGCTGTGTGTGCCCTGGGCTGTTCACAATGAGCTCTTTGTGCAGGCTGAAAGTTGTCCAAGCTACTACACCCTGCTGTTCCTAATCCTGCTGATGTCCCATGCACACCTGTGCTCCTGGTTTGGGACCCTTACCTACAATGGCATGGGGTGCAAGCCAGGCCTGCCACACAGTCTCCACCAATGGCTGGACAGATACCTGTACAGCACTACATGACCCTGACCCCCAGTACCAAGGATGACATTGTCACAGAAATCAAAACCTTTCTCAGCATGTGAGGAGTATGCTCCAACCCACTACTGGAGAAAGAAAAGGGGTTGATAAAGTTGTGAACCTTATCATGCCTGTGCCTGTGCCTGTGCTGTGCTGTGCTGGTAGGAACAAGGGGCCAGGGCAGTGCTGCCATGCCATCCTACCCTAAGAATAATCCTTAAACTACTCATATCTTCCCTGGCATAACACAGGCAGAAGCCTTGAGTCTGGCTTATGTATGACCCAGTCAAAGTCCAAGCAGAAGAGGGGTGTTAATACAGGGCATAGTAGTTCCGATGTGTACAGCTGTGGAATCGGTGAACCGCATGATAATTTAAACAGCAAATGAAAGCACTCAAAGCAGAGAAGCAGTTATTCATTTCATGCCAGTGTTGGATTAATGGATGGGCATAAGGGGGCCAGGACCTGGGGTTCCCTTGCTAATCGTGATGTGCCTGGACCTGACAGAAACAGCACAGACCTGAGGTGCATGCTAGCTGCTGTCACCCATGGTGGTCTGCTGTCATCCATGGCAGACAATGTGATACCAAGCCTGCTTCAGTGTTCAGTGGACATACTTCATGAATAGTGGGTTAGGTATCAAAGATTCATAGAAATTAAGTGCTGTAAGGGACCTCAAAAGATCATAGACTCATACCCCACTACTCAGGGAAGAAGGACTACTGAGATCCAGTGATCCCAGGAAGGTGTCTGTCCTGTCTCCTCTTGAATACTTCCAAGGTTGGGGACTGCATCGCCTCCTTGGGAAGTCTATTCCAGATTCTGGTCACCCTTACTGTAAAGAAGGTCTTCCTTATATCCAATCTGAAACCATCCTCTAACAGTTTAAGAGAATTGTTCTTTGTCCTCCCCTGGGGCATGCCCTAGTTAACAGTTTTTCTCCCAGTTCCAGATATTCACCCCTTATGTACTTATAGACAACTGACAAGTCACCCCTCAGTCTTCTCTTTCCTGGGCTGAACAGTCTCAGATATCTTAGTCTTTTCTCATACTGTCTGTCAGCATTCATTGAGTCATTCATTCATTCACTGCCTCACCAGGTATGGAGACTGTGAGGAAGGACCAGTGCCTGGACACACGGGTGACTGGTGGGTATCCCTCTGTTGTTCTGTGGCCTGAAAGGAACCCTGTGGATGACCCTCCTTGGCATACCAATCAGTACATGGCTCATTGGTTTGCTACACTGTCCACAGATTTTAGGCATCAACAATTGCAAAATCCTGTCTGGAGCAAGTATGACCAAAAGAAACAAAGTTGCCAGCATGTCTGTTGTGCAAATGAGGGTTGGAGGGGGGTGAAGTTTTCTTGACTTGCCCAACAAGAGACCTATAAATTGAGGGCACAGGAACCAGGGTACAGGTACTCCTTATTGATCCAAGATGTCTTACACTGAGGAAAGAAGAAAACAGACCAGGGAGAGAAGACAGCCAGCCTGGGTGCATAAAACTAGGACCACTTGGTCCTATGCAGAAACTAAGAGCCTAGTGCAAATGCTGGGGGACCCCGAGATGTTAAACCAGTTTGACATCGGCAACAGCCTGAGTGTGAACTTGCTACCTGTCTTGTTGAGCGAGGGCACAACAAGACAGTGGTACAGTGCAGGGTAAAGGCCAAGAATATGAGAGATGCATTCCAACATGAAGTAACAAGAGCTCAGTGGAAGGGTACCCCCATGCATAACATGCTGCATTGTCAGTACCTCCAACTGCTATTGAAGGTATTCAAATGCCAAGTAATGAGATGAGTAGAGGTATCCAGGCTATCCTCCGCTCCTGAGAGCTCACCAACCACGGGTCCAGCTGCAAGTCCTAATGCTTCAAACAAGGAAGACAGCAACAGTTCACTAGTACTGGCCCTTGAAGAGTCCACCAAAGAGGAGAGACTGGAGACATCATCTTCCACAACTGGTATGTTAAGCCCTGGCATCATCATTGATGCCTGCAATTAGGTTAGGCTGTGAGGTAAAGGCGGCAGGGAGATTGAAGTCAACTGTCATAATTCAACTGTCATCTAAACTGATGGGGGGTGTTGTTTTGGCATTGGACACTTTTAAAGACTTGGCAAGTTAGGCAGTGCAGGGAGGTACAGAGCGATGCACACCAGGGAGGCTCTGCTGGTCAGTTATTTGCAGCCGTTCAAGGCCTGCAGTCCAACTTGGACAGGCAAGCAAGGCCTTCTCAGTGGTTTTTCCTAACTGCTTCTTATCTGCTCGTCTGATTCACTGAGCACAGAATAATTCCCCACATTCCTTCCTTGATTTTCAGCTTCACATGTTATCCCACTGTCACCAAAAAAATTCAGACCATGAAGGAATCCTGTTAAGGATGGCCAGATAGATAGGATCATTTGCAGCACCGGTACCTATGCAGTGTGGTTGCAGGAGATAACAAGATAGGCACTTGTGTGGCTATGTTTCATCAAGGGCAATGCAGCAGGAGGCATTCATGAGAGAGTAAGAGAAGAGCAGTCCAGCTCGGAAATGTAGAAAAACAGAATTGCTTATGTGCTGTGAAAGTTGCTTATTATTGCTGATTATTAATTATTGCTTGTTTGTTGTTTTAAGCATAAGCAAGGCCTATGGTTATTGCTTGCTGTTATAAAAGTTGTTGCAATAAAACTCGTTGCTCATTGCCTGAAGTTTAAAAAGTTAAAGAGTACTCCTTCTTGATAATGGTTATCTTGTAAATGCTGTGACACTTGGTTATTTATGTAAATTATGCTCAATAAATCAGTGAAGGTTAATTATGTAAAAAACCCTCTTCTATGTGGGCCATTATGAGATCAGGCCATGTTCCCTGGCTTTGTTCAACAGCTGTTTGTACCATTAGAGAGAGCTGTTTAACTTGTAAAACTGGAAAAATGGATAAATCCCCAATTTGCACCTGCATGGCACAGGGGGGCAGGGTACTTTGGGTTGGGAGTGATGGGCACTGCCAGGCCCAGGGATGCCTGGGTCAGGATTGAGGGACAGCAGGAGAGCTCGGGGGTGCAGTTTGGAAGTGAGGGGCAAAGGAATGGGCAGTGCCATGGCATCTCTTTTTTGGAACTGGAAATATGGTAACCCATGATGATCTGGTATACCACAAGATTCTCATGAGAAAATTGGAGGATTGCGGGCTTAACTGCTACACAATTATGTGGGTATGAAGCTGGCTGCAGGATAGGACCCAGAGAATCCTAATGAATGGATCTGTGTGATCTTGGTAAGAAGTGGCCAGTTGCGTCCCACAGGGGTCGATGCAGGGTCCAGTACTTTTCAACATCTTTATCAATGATTTTTATGTGGGGGTGAAGAGCTCACTGGCTAAATTCATGGCTGACACCAAGTTATGGGGAAGCGTGGTCATGCTTGAAGATAGGCTGCAGATACAGGTGGATCTAGACAGGCTAGCAAGTTGGGGGAGTCAGAACCAGATGAAGTTCAACATTGAGAAATGTAAAGTTCTCCACTTGGGGACAGACAGCTCCCTCCACACCTACATGCTTTGCAGAGCCAAACCGACCAGCACCGCTAACGAAAGGGACCTGGGTATAATACTAGACCACAGTATGAATACGAGCCGGCAGTGCAACACTGTTGCCAGCAGGGCAAATAATACTCTGGCACGAATCAATCAATGCATCCCCAGCAAAACCAAGTTGTTCTTCCACTGTACTCAGCATTGGTGAGACCCCAACTGGAGTACTGTTTCCAGTTCTCGGCACCGCACTTAAACAGGGACGTGGTAAAACTTGAGAGTCCAGAGAAAGACCATCCATATGATTAGAGACTTGCACAGCAAGCCATACATTGAAAGTCTGAGGGACCTGGGATTCTTCAGCCTGAAAAAGAGAAGAGTGAGAGGGGATTTGGTAGCAGCTTACTGCTACATCAGGGGAGTACATCAAAGGTTTGGTGAGCAACTGTTCACCAGGGCACCCTTGGGGATAACCAGGAGTAATGGCCACAAACTCCTGGAAGACCAGTTCAAGCTAAACATCAGGAAAAACTGCTTCACAGTTAGTGTCCAGACTATAGAATAAGCTCCCAGAGGTGGTGCAACCACCTACCCTGGAAATCTTCAAAAGTAGATTAGATGGTCATTTTACCAGGGTCATCCGACCCCAGTTGTCTTTTGTGCCTAGTGCAGGGGGGCTGGACCCAATGATCTTGCGAGATCCCTTCCAGCCCCTTACAATCTATGGATCTATGAAAACCCTAGAGACGGTGACGTTAGCAGTAAGGGCTGCCTGCTGCCACTGCAGGAGCACCCATGGGTCTCTGGGGTCAGCCTGTGCAATCATGACTAGTGTGGCAGCCAGCACAAGGGAAAAAATAATTTTATGAAATGTGATGGCTTTGTGAAGGCACAATTTACTCTGAAGTGCATCTGAAAGCAGTCCAGGGCACCCTCTTTAGGCACCCAAGTGATTCTTCATTCCTGGATTGAACCATGGGCAGATTAGGCAGTGACAGTGCTGTTCTCATTAAGGGATGACTGATGCTATGGATCTGACTGTGGGGTGACCTTGTGCCATTGTGACTGGCACAGCAGCCTGCACAAGAAAAAAAAATTATGAAGCATGGAGGTGACAGGTTGCAGTCAGTTCTGTGAGAAGGCGGATGCTATTTGCTCTGACTGAAGGGCAAATGAAAACAGTCCAAGGCACCCCCTTTAGGAACCCAAATGGTTCATCATTCATAGATTGAACCAGGGGGAGATTATGAGGTGACGGTGCCATTCTCATTAACGGCTGTCTGCTGCCATGGGTGTGACTATGGGGTAAGCTTGTGCATGGAGGCTGTGGGCTAAAATCCTGTGATCAGGAAGAAGCCATTTGCTCTGAAAACAAATGAAAGCTCTCCTCACTTTAGGTGGCCAAGTGATTTTTCATTCCTGGATGGAACCCGGGGCAGATTACCGGGCAACAATGCTATTGTCACCCAGTCCAGAGCATAACTTGCGAGGGGAGGTGGGTGTCCATGCCAGAGAACAGAAGATTGATTCATGTCAAGCTGGGTGCACCAAATCTGACATGCAACACCTAGTGTCCAAAAATACACATTACACCCAAGTTAAACTGAAGGTATCCTCTTCCCCTCCTAGCTGCAATTTGAAGTGCCATCTGGTGGACAAAGGGACTCATTACACGTTATAGAGTGCATTTATGTTTTCATGGGATGGATCTGTGGATGCATCAATTTAATTCATGATAATCAAAACTAAAAGATATCGGGATGTGTTTACTTTGAATCATAAAGAAGATATTTAAATCACCAAAAAAAAGTATGGGAAAACTGTAACACAGTCAAATTGCAAAAAAGGGCAATTTCCTTCATGTGTACCAGCTCCCATTGAGGCCAAGTGCCAAAAACAGCACCTAGGCAGCTGCATAGCTGTAAAGTTAAATACTGTAGGATTTTGCCCTAAATGTGTGCAAACATACAAGGCTCAGTGAATACATATTGGTACTCTAAATGATTTCTGATATTGAAGAAAAACCTAACACCTGAAAACTCTCAACTACCTTTATGCATAATGTCAATGCACTCCACTTAGAGACCCTGGAACACTATCTCATCTAGCAATGGTTGTGGAAGCACTGTCCAACTGAGCTGCTGAGGTACAGCAGTCACCTTTAAAAGTGTATGAGCATTCATGGTCACCTTTAAAGCTGTATGAGAATTCATGGTCATCTGGCCAGGTGCCAGAGGATTGGAAACTGGCTAATGTGGTCCCAATTTTCAAGAAAGGGAGAAAGGAGGACCCAAGTAACTACAGGCCTGTAAGCCTCATCTCAGTGCTCGGAAAGATCTTGGAGTTAATCATCAAGGACCACATTTTTGGGGGGCCAGCAGGGGAGATCATTCTCAGGGCAATCAGCATGGGTTCATCAAAGGCAGATCCTGCTTGACCAACCTGATTGTCTTTTATGACCAAGTAACTAAATCCTTGGATGATGGTGTCCCCATGGACGTAGTCTTTCTAAACTTTAAGAAGGCCTTTAACACTGTCTCTCACCCCATCCTCATCAATAAATTAAGTAACTGTAGCATTGATGCCTACACAGTTGGATGGGTAAAAAAGTGGCTGATGGGGTGCACCCACAGAGTAGTGGTGGATGGGTTGCACTCAAACTGGCAAGATGTGAGCAGTGGAATACCCCAGGGCTCGGTCCTCAAGCCCACACTGTTTAACATCTTCATCAGCAACTTGGATGAGGGGGTGAAAGCACGCTGTCCAAGTTTACTGATGACACTAAGATGTGGGGTGAGGTGGACACATTATCGGGAGAGAGAGGCTGCAAATAGATTTAGACAGACTACAAAAGTGGGCAGACTAGAATAGGATGGGGTTCAATGTAGATAACTGCAGGGTTCTGCACCTTGGGAGAATGAATCCACAACATGCATACAGACTGGGGAGTTCCCTTCTTGAAAGCACAGAGGAGGAGAGGGATCTTGAAGGCATTATTGAGTCCAAGATGAACATGAGGGGAAACCAGCATGGGTTCACAGCAGGTAGATCGTGCCTGAGTAATCTAGTCTCTTTTTATGACCAGGTTACGAAACACCTGGAAGCAGGAGTATGGGTTGACATCGTTTACTTAGACTTCAGGGAGGCTTTCGATACAGTATCCCACCCCATACTGGTGAACAAGTTAAGAGGCTGTGACTTGGATGACTACACAGTCCAGTGGGTGGCAAATTGGCTAGAGGGTTGTACCCAGAGAGTCATAGTGGATGGGTTGGTATCAACCTGGAAGGGTGTGGGCAATGGGGTCCCGCAGGACTCGGTCCTTGGACCAATACTCTTCAATGTCTTCATCAGAGACTTAGACAAGGAAGTGAAGTGTTCTCTGTCTAAGTTTCCAGATGATGCATAACTGGGGAGAAGTGGACACGCCGGAGGGCAGGGAACAACTACAAGCAGACCTGGACAGGTTGGACATATGAGCGGAAAACAACAGAATGCAATTCAACAAGGAGAAATGCAAAGTGCTGCATCTAGGGAGGAAAAATGTCCAGCACACCTACTGCCTAGAAAATGACCTGCTTGGAGGCACAGAAGTAGAAAGGAATCTTGGAGTCCTAGTGGACTCCAAGATGAACATGAGTTGGCAGTGTGACGAAGTCATCAGAAAAGCTAATGGCACTTTATCATGCATCAGCAGATGCA
>JAGPOW010003310.1:3608493-3640846 GCA_030014935.1 Caiman crocodilus
GATGGCGATGGCGATGGCGATGGCGATGGCAAGGAGGGTCCTGGTCCTGGTCCTGGTCCTGGTCCTGGTCCTGAAACTGCACCCTGCTGGGAGTGGGTGGCCTGGTGGGGCTCTCAGTGGTATGAGAGCCCCCAGGAAATGCCAGGCCAGCTACCACCCCGGTGAAAGGTGAGTTGGGGTGCCATAACCCCTTGCCCCCAGCACTGGGTGGGTAACCCCAGTGTTTGGATTGGAAGGGCCCAGAGGGTGGACCCTGAGAGAAAGTGAGGGGCTAGAGACCCAGACTGAACGAGAGAGTACCCTGACTGGCCCATGCTGGGGCCAGGGCCAAAAGGGCCAGGGGGCCCACCATGAGGGATGCCCTAGAGCCAGGGGCCTAGGGTCCCAAATGGCCTGGAGGTGGGCCGGGGCTAGCAGCCGGAGGTCCTGGGGGGACCACACCTGAGAGGGGAAGATGGTTTTGGGGGGCTAGGTAGCCTGGATGATGGCGGAGAAGCCACCTGCCTGATCAGAGGGATCATAGAGAGGGTCCTATTGGGATGATTCTGAGGCATAGCGTGGGGGCCGGTGACTAGATGAACATCAGGATGCCATCAGCTAGGCTTGGGCTGTAGTATTGGGGTGGAAGGAGCCGCAGAGGGTGCCCTCTGGCATCGGGGCATGAGTGGGCAGCCTCCCACTTATTAACATCAGTTAGTGAACCTATTAAGATCAAGTCGTGGTGGGCGAGAACAGGCAGGTGGTTGGCCCACCGAGACGGGCAGCCAGGCCACAGAGATCGGCCCTGTGGAGCCCGCCCTGTCACAAACAGGAAGACACTTGGTTGTGCAAATTAATTCAGATAGTTTCTGAAAATTCTGATTTTGTATGACTTGATCATATTTTCAAAAATTTAAATTTTACAATGAAGCAAAGACTTATCTTGCATGTAGCCACCGATGAGTCATTGAAATGCTATACTGTGGTTGCAGTTTTGATGTTTTTCACCTTTTTTTAAACACTTCTGTCAAAAAACATTTTAGAACTAAATGGGCACTTGCACACGAGTGCACACATGCATCCTGCAGTGTCTCAAAGCCCTTTGAGACTCTGCAAGAGGCATGTGTGGGACACGGGAGCAAAATTAGACCCCTGGATATCCAGGTGTCAAAAAAAAACACGGGGAAGGGGGAAAAGCAAGACAGGGCATAGTCCTGGACCATGCCTTGAGGCAACCAGAGGTGCAGTCCTTCACAGAGATGCTCTGGTAGCCAGCCAGAGCCACTCTATGGCTGGCCCTTGCCCTGGTGGTGAAGCATGCTGCCTGCCTGCCACAGGGAGCTGGACTTGGGTTCCTGCTGGCAAGTAGGGGGTGTGGTGGGGCTGGATGGGGAGGAGGGGTCCATGGGGGGGATCCCTTCCAGTTCCTCCCACTCCCTCATCCCCACGAATAACTGCTGCACCTGACCCCCTCCCCCAGTGACTCCCCATTGCTGCCCTGCCTGGCTCCACCCCCTACCTGCCCACCAAGTCCCCCGCAATGGCCACCCCATCCAGCCCCATCCCTCACCTGCACCCCAGCCCCCCCATGGCTGCCCTGCCCTGCCCTGCCCAGCCCCAGCCCCTACCTGCCCCAAACCCCCCTGGATCTGTGCCCCACACAGCCCCATCCCCCACCTGTCCCTAAGCCCCTCTGATGGCTGCCCCACCCAGCATTATCCCTTGCCTGCCCCTCCAGGCCCCCCATCCCTGCCCCACCCAACCCCACCTCCACCTTCCCTCCAAGCCCCACAGTGGCTCTACCTAGCCCCATCCCCTGACTGCCCCCTGATCACTGCCCTGCCTGGCCCCAGCATCCTGACAATTTAAAAAAAAAAAAAAAGCCCTGCACTCTGCAGGAGCAGCTGCTGTGGGGGGTCACTGGGGCCTCATGGCAGAGCCCCCACACACAGCATGGGGCCCGGGTGACAGCTACAATGGCCCCAGCTGGCTGACAGCCAGAGCCATGCAATACGCTGCCAACCCCAGCCACACTCACACAATGGGGCTGTGGCAGTGCAGGTGCCAGGTGGCCAGGGTGAGGCCCTGCTGCCCCCCACTGCTCTGTGCTTCATAGGGAGCCTCTGACACGAGGCCCTAGTGACCCCAACAGCAGCTGCTACTGCTAGTAAGTGTGGGGCTTTTTTTATTTTTTATTTTTAATTCTGCAATGCTGGGTCTGGGCAGGGGGGCACTGGGAGGGCAGGTGGGAGGGTGATCAGAGGGCCCTGCTGCCCTGTGGTGCATGGGGGTGGGGGATCTGCCATGTGGCACAAAGCTCTCACAGCCCCTGCTACTGCCAGTGAGTGCAAGGATTTTTTTTTTTAAGTCCTGGGAGGCTGGAACCAGGGGGGAGTCAACTGGGGGGTGGGGGCAGGGGATGCAAGCAGGGGATGGGCCCAGGTGGGGCAGCCATTGGGGTTCTGGGGGAGTGGGTGATGGGGTGGAGACAGATGGGGTAGCCATTGGAGTGGGCTGAGAATGCAGGCAGAGGGTGGGGCTGGGTGGAGTAGCTATTGGGGGTGGCTGCAGGAGCCAATGGGGGATGGGGCAGATGGGGCAGTAATCCAAGGGCCTGGGGCAGCAAGCAGGGTTGGGCAAGTGGGCCCTGCAGGGGGCCTGGTAGCCCCTGTGGGAGCCATGTGGCCTCTGTTGCGGGGGGGGGGGGCTGTAGCCACCATGGGGGAGGCTGTAGCCCTGCAGGGGAGGGCTGTAACCCTGTGGAGGGCAGTCCATGAGCTGTGCAGAGGGGTTGCAGGGGACCCACCCCTCCTGAACAGCCCCCCCCATAGTTCCTCTGATCCACCCACGCCTACTCACCCCCCCACATGCCTCCACAACCATCCATAGCCCCCCATCCCCCTTCCTACTCCCCTCCTGCAAACCCCATGTCCCCCCAGTGGACACCCTGTGTACCCAACTGCCATAAAGGATGAGACCTGCTGGGAGAAGCTGTGGCTGCAGGGGCAATTATCCCCACATCCTGGTTAGTGAAGGGGTCACATGGAGCTCTAACAACTGCTCTGTGGTAAGAAAACTAAAGGCAAACAGCAAAACATATAGATATTTGGAATTCATTTTATTATGATGATGGAGACACTGGTAAGCTTCCACACTGTTTTAACACTGCAGATATATCAAGAAAACATTGCCCAACTGATGGCTATCTCTCATTTTCCCTATCTCTATATATAGTGTTGGCTACAAATGTCCAACTTGGGATCCTTAAAATTCTGGTTTATTAGGCGGATTGAAACGCTGTAATGAGTTAAATCATAAACTTTGGGTCTGGTCCACACGCACGTGCACGCAAGCTACAGAGTTGGGTATACCTATCCTACAAGCGCTGGAGTTATCCTCCAGAAGGGGGTCACCGGCTGGTCCTTCTGGCCGGACAGGTCTGGTCAAGTTGGAGGTCAAGAGGGCACCACTGAGGGTCACTTTTCACTGCCTTTTATCTGTCCTTGGCAGACTTTGGTGACTCCCCAGTTTTCAGGTTTGCCCAATCCACGAGGGTCAATGACCCCTGGGACTTCCCCCCCCCCCCACTGGCTACTGGATGGCATCTGTCAGCCCCAGGGGTTGTCTGCATGTACATGCAGGTTTGAGAGTCCGTTGATGAATTTTGAATAGGGCTCTGGGAGTGGTCTGGAGATATTCAACCCAAAGGTTGGTCCCCAGCATTGATTAACTCAGGCCAAGGCTTCTAGCCCTTGATTAGTGAAGTTTAGAGATTTCTCTGCTGGTTGATCTGCAGTGTCCCAGGTGTTAATTGCTATCTGCTGCTACAGTGTTACACATTCAATCACTGATTCGCTGGCTCTTTCAGGGGCCAGTCTGATACAGGGAAGGACACTTTGATTCCTGCCCTTGTTAACATTGTTACAATGTATAACTTACTTACAAAACTAAATACATTGTTGAAAGATGAAAGGTGAGGAGTATAAAATATAAGCTCCAAATGCTGCAGCACACGTGAAAGAGAGAGGAAGGAAGAAAAGGTAGAAAAAGAGAAACATATCCAAAGAGGGGAGAGCAAATGCAGGCAAGAGGAAAAGGAGGCTTTCTGCTACAATAGCAATTTCTTGTTTTTATTGTGGAAGAACATGGACTTCAGAGTATTTTACAGAGTGCCTTTGGGATTTTTTTTATCAGGGATTTTTCAGTTTTCAAATAGGCAACACCAGAATTCCTGCTAGGGAGGCAAGTGGCAGGACCCAGGCAGAGGAGCCTGTGGCTGACAATTCAAAGCAAGCCACCACACTGGGAACATCTTCCGGGCAATAGCTGCCCAGATGGCTGAGCAGGGGGCATACGTGAGAGTAGTGCCACACAAAGGCCAGCACTGCAGCCACAGCCCACTAGCAGCTGGCCCAGAGAGGCAGATGCCCCTACTGTCTGTGCAGTCCCCATGTGGGTCTGGCAGGTACACAGCAGGTCACAGCCAGGCAGCAGCCCCCACTGCCAGACTGCTGCAGTGGGTAGAGGGTGCAGGGAACTCTCAGCGCTGCTTTGTCCAGCTGGCACAAGGGGTAGTGTCCCCAGCTACCAATTGGCTGGGCCATAGAAGCTCCTGAGAGTGAGTAGCCCTGAGCTACTTGACAGGGCAACTTTTTTTACTGTTGAGGCCAGGACAAGGCAGCTTTTTATACTGCTGGGGACAATACAGGTACTAGCCCCAGGCTCTGGCTCCCCTTGACTGCAGATCCAGGAGGAGCTAAACAAGATTATTTTGCCTGAAGTGGCACAATTTCCCCCACACTGAAGTACATGTCTGGGCACATGTGCTGAGGCAAAAAAATCCCGCTCAAATTTGCACCACTTCTATTTGAACTGCAGCAAGCACACGTTGGGATGCGCCCAATGAGTTTAATTTCATTTCAGTCTCATTGCAGCAAGACTACAAAGATTGTACTGAAGAAAACACAGATCAATGATAACTTTGAAGATGTTGAAGTCTCATAGAAGACAATTTATCTACCGACTATACTAAGCCAGACCCTCAGCTGGTATTGACTTAGAATGAAAATAATTTACACCAGCCAAGGATCTGGCTTATCACATTCACTTCAGTTTTGCCAAAGGTGAATTTGAAAAGATAAGCATGCATTTATTCTTAAGAGATTTAAAATATAAGGAACTGAGAGGCAGGAGATATCTGTACAAGAATTGCATTCCTTAATTTTTATACAGCTCAAGAATCAGTATATACAAGGCCTCCTTCCAATGCAGAAAACCAAGGCATATAAATAAACTAGTTTAGCACAAGGAAAAGAAAATCCAACAGATGGGTCCTTGCTGGACTGTGTAAAGGGTTCCAAGAACTAATTCAGGTACTGTTTGGTCCAATGGCAGAGCAGTATCAGCTAAAGCCAAATTATCTCAGTGGAGGGAAGCTTTACAGAAATCTCTTGCTCCCTTGATGCCAACTTGATTTTTTTTCTCTGTTATATGGCAAATCTGTTTGCAATCCTGACTGTCACATATGCATTGGGATATTTGTTAACCCAATCAGGTGAATGCAAAAGGATGCCTGTTCTAAAAAATTGTTCCCTTTGCTGCCTCACATTCAGAAAAAAAGTGGAGGATAAGAAAGAAGCAAATAAAACATTAGTTCCTTGAAGTCTCCAGGTCAAGGGGCATCTGCATACCTGATGACACTATCATGCCTAATTTCAGATGTAGAGTTCTGTGAAGTTCCTTAATTCATAATCTTTCTCACTGTTGTGCAGACACTAGGCCCATTTTTTGTGCTATGCTTCTTGTGATAATGAACTGCTTTCAGGACTGATGCACCCCCAGTTGGTAAAGTATAACAGCTAGTAGTTAATCTAATTTACAGTGGTCTCCCAAAGGCTGACTTTTGGGTTGAATCTGTCTAAAAGACTCAGAATTTAACCTCCTGTTCCTGTCACCAGCAGGCCACCATTTTAGAACATACACATGCAACAGGGCAGGACTATTTCTGAAGAGCATGGAGGGGCCCGGACAAGTGGGAAGAATGCTCCTGCTAACTCAATCTGCCTCCAACAGGGAGCAATGGCTTCTCTACAGAAAGTAGATGAAGTCGTTATTGTTCTTAAGAGGTTCCTAAATTTAAAGAAGAAGGAACCTGTACTTTTTATAAGGTGTCAACAATTAAATTAAATCTGTACAATGCAGACTGTGTTCCCATGTGAGAATCTAAGAAACATTAATCTTTGGGATGGAAGTTATAGCTTGACTGTATCAGCAGGGGAAAATGATAGATCTTTTGTTTCCAAATGCTGTAGGCAGCTCTGTCTTTCTGGGGATATTTCCCGAAATTTTCTTCTTTCTTTCTGAAGCTACAAACTGATTAAATTAGATCTCTGAAAGGCTACTAAGGACATGGTTTTTTGTAATTTACCACCACATTAATCTCCTTATGCTTGGAGTCTGCAAGACTGAATCGCAGTGTAGCTGGCAGTTCAAAGATGCAATTTGTCAAGGTCCAGACATGCCTCATGCAGTGAGATTTCTCCCTGTAGCTAGCAAGTGAGTGGACAAAGAAAGGAAGTAAAGACCTACGACCCTGTCTCATAACTTTATTTCTAGTCATAGAAATAATACTACTTTAATAAAATCAGTTTCCTAAGTACTGCTATTTGGGATTTCAGGAACATGTTGAAGTTGGTAATGCTGAGGCACTGTTTCTTATGAGTCATTGTACTGACTGAATTTCAGAAATACTATCTACATATCACTGGGACTCTGTGATAGGAATACAAACATGGGAGAGGATCTCCTGAGCTATCCCTTGCATTAGCAGACAGTCATTAACCAAAGACAATCCCAAAATTGCCACTGAAAACCCTCGCCCACAACTAAAAGTTGTAATATATGAAACACCAAGGAATTCAAGATAAATCTGTGCCTTCAGATGATGATGAGAAAGAGTTTATAGAAAAGAAATGTTCTTACAGGCATGAAGAACCAATTTAAATGCAGATCTCCAAGAGAGGGAGAGAACTTATGCCACGGCCTTTATCAGTTGAATCTCTTTTCTCTAAATAATTCTTCCCACTCCTCTCTTTAAACAAAGTTTGCTTCATACCTACCCATTTTTTCCCTTCTCTTCTCTGCCCTTCCCCTCCCCTTCCTTTTATTTTGATGTCCTGTCTCTCTACTTTTATTTCCATTTACTGATCCCCTCCTAAATGAATGCAGAGGAAGACATTTATTACTCTGTGTTTGTACAGCGCATAGCACAACCTATGTTTTTTGGCAGCTTGATCAATAAATCAGAGACTCAGTCCAAAAACTATAATACAGTTTATTGAAAGTAACAGTAACTGACAACTTTCTACTAGGGAGAGCTACTGCAACTAGCTAATGTACACTCTGCTAAGGCTCTGCCCCCTCCCCCAAGAATCTTCTGAAACAAGCAATAGTAATACTTTGTAGAGCTCTAACAGCTATCTGCATATCTCCTCCTTTCACAGCAAACATAATCAAAGCCCATAACAAGATTTTGAATATATGAAGTATAAAGATATCAGTCAAAGACTCCCTATGCCTGACAAAGGGTGACTGCACCTGAAAGTTTGCTAAGAACTTTTTTCCAACTACTCAGTTGCTCTAATAAAAGATACCACATCTAACCAAAGAACCTTGCCGGCCTGTGTCTTTAGACCAACACGGTTACAACCAAAAACCCAACTTTCTCCATTCTCAGTTCTTTTTGGGTCAGACCTTTTTATGTCCTCCTCCCTATGCTTCTCCAATTCAGTCTCTTTATTTTCAGTATCTCTATCTTGCAGAATCTTTTTGGCTAGATGTTATCTCCATCCCTAAGAAACCCAGTATGCTTTTCCCCACTTTGTTGATAAGCTGTGTCTTTTGTTCTTTCAGAATACTTGTCACTCTGGGATGACAACTCAGTAGAATCTAGGCACTACTTGATGTACCTCTCTTGCCTTTTGTGTCCATTCTTTGCCATCTGATACGAGCACTGTGCCCTTGGTTAGCAGTAGTAGTAATTCCTAAGAGCCCCTGTCATAGTGCCATTTATATTAATCTTTTCTTTTTTTTAAATGCATTCACATCACAGGTGACAACATCATTATCCACTACATTAGGGAGTCCAATTCTGATCTTCCTCTGTAACAGGACTTCCTCTGAGGACCCTCCATGTTTCATAGGTGCTGCTCAATAATTTAGGAGTGCCAAATATGGATCAGTGTTTGAATCTTTTTCTATTACACTCCAAATTCTACCAATCTATTATGGGTACTTGGGACTTTCAATGTTGTGTCAAAATCCATATATGTGTGCAAACCTTTTAAAATCAAAACAGATACAGTGAGGGATAGTATCTGTTCTTACTATTTCGGGACTCCCATGTCTGGCAAAAATTGATTTTACTTGGGTAATGACATAACTTGCTGTTGTGTTTTCCAGAAGTGCACTTTCTGGGTAGTGACAATAGTAATCTACCACTACTAAGTTTTCCCTTCATGCATGAATAGGTCAATGCCCACTTGATACCAAGTTGCTAATGTTTCCTCTGTGATTACCATGGGTTCTTTCAGAAATACTGAGCTGACAAAATTTCTGACATGTTGTTCAAATTTTCACAGCCTCTTCAACGCCTATATTCATGGTGAGCCAACGTAGAACATCCCTTGCTTTTGCAATGCTTTTGCTTTTCTCAGGGCCCAAATGGCTTCATACATTCTACTTCTCATGTCTTACTGTGACACCTTTGGAACAATAAATTTCGAGCCCTTGAATAAAATGGCAACCAATGCCAAACGCTTTCCCTTAAATTGTTAATGGGGACTGGGCTACCCAGCACAGATATAGCTAGCATCAGTTTTTGTTGTCTGTCATCCTAAACAATATTTCCTGCAATGACTCTCTACATTTAATCTGACATGGGGATTGTTCCTTTGGTCAGATGAACATGTACGATGACTGTGGAAATGGTCACCTTCTGTCATAAGCTTTAGATAATGAAGCTGTGATGATTAACTGTTTTCCTGGTGTGTGTTCTGAATTTAAATCATGCATTTGCTGCTGAAAGAAAAGCCCCTATATTCTGGGTGATGCATCAGCTAGTCCCTTTCAGGCTATTGTTATCAATGGTTTTTTACTGGTTTCAGCTAGAAAAGGCCTCCCCTAAATGAACATATGAAATATTTCTAAACTGTATATCAGAGCTAATGCTTCTTTTTCAGTTTGTGTATACAAACCTCTGTTTGGGTGAATGGTCTCAATGTGTAAACCACTGGTCTCCAGTTTTTGCATAGAAACTATCCCAGTGCTTTGTTTAGAGGCATCTATTGAGAGTTTAGTGGTTATGGTATTTCAACACTGGAACATTTTTTATTAATTCCTTTGGATTTTCTAATTTGGTGATGTGATTATGTTCCCTTTTGATTCACCTGCTTAATTATTTGGAACCTAGATGTAATCCTAAATACCCATATTTCTTTCCTACTGTGACCAGGGAATGAACTAAAGTTCTTGTTTTTTCTATTTTTTCTACTATATCCAAAATAACTAATTTTTCTAGTTCTTTGTTTCCTAAAGCGATCATTCCTAGGAGCATGAATAGTGTGCATCTTTGTTTCAATCAGCACTAATGTGTTTACTTGAATACAAACTGAGCTTTTTTCCCTAAACAGCACTGGGAAAAAGCTCCTCCTCTTGCATTCACATGCAAGGAAACCTCATTCAATACATCACGTATCATTAAACTGTTGCAAAAGCAGCACGTGTTCAGTTCTGAAAACCAACTATGATTAAATGCAGCCAACACTGAGCATGAATACAGAACACATAGCTTGTATGCGACACTTTTTCCTTTGTTTTTAATTTCATGTCTTAGGCCAAATTGGTTCCAAATTCTGTTGACTGAGCAGAGCTCAATCATTCAAATCTGAGTGGTGCTACCACCAGCAGATATCCTACCTCCCAGACTCTTCATCCTGGGGCTTCAGATACTCTCAATTCCACAGTAGGCATCCTACATGTAAGCCACAAGCCAGGAGGTCTTGGCGTTCAGATGCCACCTAGTCTCACTTGCCCCTAGCGAACAGGCCATAGAACCAAACTAGGAGAGCCTGAGAGCAATTCCCCATTATCATACATTTTGTAGCCAAGATCTATAGTGGGAGGCTATAGTGGTATCTCCCATGCCACTTTTTTTTGCAAAAAATATTTATTTCTGCAGAGAGAGAGAGACAGAGAGACAGAGAAAGAGGGAACTGTACCTCTAACAACCTGTCTTTTGATCATTATGGTTCATTTGATGTTCCAACACACACCTTTACAGTTACATCATTCTCAGTCCTGCTGCAAAGACTGTACTATGCACCTGCGCACCCATGCACTCAACTGCATCACCTTGAAACCATCACAATTATGCAAAGGACTACCTCAGTCCCCTCTCTGAATCCTTCTGCCCCTTCCCAACTCCCCCACCTATTTTCACAGTCCTTTCACTTATCATCGTATTTGTTGATTGTCATCGTTCTTCTTGCTGTCTTCAGGTGACTTGCCTCTGAAAAGTCTGTGCCAGTCCCCTTTCTTTTGTGCCCAAAGATTCAAAGAGGGCCAATGCCGTGCCTATCTTCAAGAAAGGGAGGAAAGTAGATCCAGCAAACTACAGGCCCATCAGCCTGACCTCTGTCCTGGGGAAGATCTTGGAAAAGATTATCAAAGAGGTCATCCTTAACAGACTAGCTGAAGTCAATATCCTGAGGGATACCCAGCACGGGTTTGTTGTGTGTAGGTCTTGCTTGACCAATCTCATTTCCTTTTATAACCAGGTGACTTATCACCCGGACAAGGGGGAAGAGATTTGCATTGTATATCTTAACTTTTAAAAAGCCTTTGATCTGGTATCCCATGATCACCTATTGGCAACACTGGCTAACTGCAGCCTTGACCTCACCACAACCCACTGACTGGGGAAATGGCTCTGTGGTGGGACCCAGAGGCTGGTGGTCGATGGGAGCCAGTTGTCTTGGTGTGCAGTCACCAGTGGGGTCCCTCAAGGCTCTGTCCCAGGGAGATCATCTATTTAACATCTTCATTTAACATCTACTATTTAACATCTTCATCAGTGATGTAGACATTGGTGTCAGAAATGGACTGGCCAGCCAAGTTTGCCAATGACACCAAACTCTGGGGTAAAGCATCCACACCTGAGGACAGGAGGGTGATCCAGGCAGATCTTGACAGGCTCATGAAATGGGCGGACAAGAAACTGATGGTGTGCAACACTGGAAAATGTAAGGTTCTCCACCTTGGGAGGAAAAACCTGCATCATGCTTATAGGCTTGGCAGTGCTATGCTGGTTAGCACTACAGATGAAAGGGACTTGGGTGTCATGATTGACCATAAGATGAATATGAGCCTTCAATGTGATGCTGTTGCTAGTAAAGTGAGCAAAACACTGGCTTGCATCCATAGATGCTTCCCAAGCAAGTCTCAGGACATCATTCGCCCGTTGTACTCAACCTTGGTGAGGCTGTAACTGGAGTACGGTGTTCAGTTTTGGGCTCCACAGTTCAAAAAGGATGTGGAGAAGCTTGAGAGGGTACAGAGGAGAGCCACATGCATGATCAGAGGTCAGGAAAACAGACCTTATGATGAGAGGCTGAGAGCCATGGGACTCTTCAGCCTAGAAAATCGCAGGCTGAGGGGTGATCTGGTGGCCACCTATAAGTTTATCAGGGGTGCTCATCAGGATTTGAGGGAACATCTGTTCACCAGAGCACCCCAAGGGATGACAAGATCGAACAGTCACAAATTCCACCATGACCAATTCAGACTGGACATAAGAAAGAACTTCTTCCCTGTCCAAGCCCCCAAGGTCTGGAATAGACTGCCGCCAGAGACGTTTCAAGCACCTACTTTGAACACCTTCAAGACACATTTGGATGCTTATCTTGCTGGGATCCTATGATCCCTATGACTTCCTGCTCCTGGGGCAGGGGACTGGACTCTGATCCTCCAAGGTCCCTTCCAGCTCAAATGTCTATGAAATCTATGAAATCTTCTATATGATGTCTGCCATCTCTTTCCCATCCTCTTCTACCATCTTCCTGCAGTACCAGTGCATCTCACTCAGTCCCATTTTAGCCCTGGGGGTCACCATCCCCTGCAAGGGAATAAAGACCCTTGGTGTTGAATTTGACCTAGACCTGACTGGACAGAGGACATGGGAAAAGACTGAGGCCAAGGTCAAACAGAGACTGGGACTGTGGCAATTGTACTGCCTATCAAGGTGTGGGGTGCATGTGGCATTCATGAAGATGGTGTTGCTACAGCTAGTTCTACAAAACATGCTGGTCTTCCCACCCTCCCCCAAGCAAGTCATCCACAAGATCCAAACAGCTATGTGCATCTTCCTTTGGAAATCTACAGAGAAAGTGGTGAGGACTGCACTGTACAAAGAAAAACAGTCCAGAGGCAGAGCAATGTCCAATGTCCTGCTATTCATCTGGGCCAAATACATGAGCCACATTCACAAACTGACAACAGGGAGAGAATCCAAAACAGCCCATTTTTGTAAAGTATTTTGCAGGTCAGCTGCTGCGATAGTGGTGGGTGTACATGATAACCAAAATGCAACTGTGGACCTTGGAGTCTCCATGCTTCTACAAGATCCTGGAACACTTCCAGGACAAATACAAAACTACATGATGAGGCCACAGACACACCGATGAACCACTGCAAGATGAAGGAGGTAGTGAGGACAGGAGACATCAAATCACCTGTGGAACTACTACCTGATGGCAACTGCCAGGCCATATGGGAGTGAATTTTCCACAAGAACCTGTAGAGAGCACAGAGACTTGAACTGGCAGGTAGCCCATCAGGCACTCCTCATACAGGCATGGAAAAACTGCCCCAGGCAATACAGCTGATGGAAGGCAAAAACAATCAATCGCCTCTTCTGGGATAAGAAAATACTCCTCCTCCTCCTGATGACAGGTTTCATAACCCTGACCAGAGAGGTAGTTCTATACAGGCACTTGACTAAGCAGCAAGGGGACCCAAAGGGCACCCACTTTGACCAATTAATCTCCTGCTTCAGGAACATGCTGTGGAAACTCAGGAACTTGCTTATAAACAGGCACACAAATCTCCTCTGCCACAAGAACTATTTTTTTAAATATATTTCTAAATATATATAAAGTTACATATAGATACATTCTCTGTCATACCCTTTCCATCACACACCTTAAACCACATTAAGAAACCCACAAACCCATTACAATAAATGCACCCTCTCCCATGCACCTCTCACCCCCACCCACTGCCCTTCCCTAACCCAATTGCAATTCCTTAGTCCAAGCCCCAATTTGGGGTTTACATTCTCAGTTCATTCACTGTTGATGTCATTATCGCTGTCACTTATGCTGCTGCTGATCCTCTTATAGTCCTTCTCGCTCTCGCCAGGTCCAGTTGTGTCACTGCCCTTTTTGTTTCCCTTGTCCACTTCTCCTCCCTGAGGGGCTTTGAACAGCCTGTGCCAAATACCACTTTTTTAGGTGGAGTTAGCTACATCTTTTCCATCCTCTCCCACCAAGTTCGAGTAGTGGGACTGGAGTTTATTCAAAACATTTTTAACATAATCTATTTCCCTGAGCTCAGCACATTTATGTAACACTACCAAAGTACACTCCCAGTACAGAACACACACTGATCAAAACAGGCTGTCTGAAACCCCCTAATCCTCTACCACAAAAATAAATGAGTACAACTAAGCTGATTAAGAAGCATTATAGTGCCCATTAAGCACAGTGCCCCTCAGTGCTAACTCTTTTTCAAGTCATGGTGAGCCATTACATTGCATATATTTCAACTTCCTCTTTACTCTCACAGCTAAGCTATTGAGCTCAGCCATCTGAGCACAGGGCTGCACATAGCCCTGCTGGAGATCCATGATGGTGGCAATGTTACCCTAGGCTTGCAGGGGTTACAACAGCTCATTAAAACTTCTTAAGTGGCTCTGCTATAGGGCTTGGCCGCATGCTGTCACCTACCTGGAGACCAGCCTGGGTGGATGAGATGGGGCTGCAAGCAAGCAGGGAGCGGTGTCCAGGGGTAGGATGGGTGGAACCCAATGGCTCTTCCAGAGACATGGCGCTAGGGAGCCAAGGGATGTGGCCCCCTGATCTTTGCATGGGGAAAGGGTGGGCTGCAGCTGTGAGCTAGGCTGTCCCTGCTCTGTGACTCACTGCTGCTGCTTTGAAAGCAGCACAGCACCATATGGCACAAAGGCAGGGAACAAAAGCTGAGCCCAGCTCACAGCTGAAGTCTGCAAAGATTGCAAAGATTGGGGGGCCACTTGCCCCCTCCCCTTGGATCCCCAGTGCTGCACCTCTGGAGGAGCCACAGGGCTGCACCAGGGATAACACAGGGCAGGGCGAGTGCAAGGGTCCCGCAGTCTCTGCCTCCTCTGGCCTGGCGGTGCAGCTGAGACTGGCCCCACTCTGGCCCCTGGCTTCAGGCCCCCCTGATCAGTGCAAGGCCAGTTCAGGGAGGCAGCCAGGGCTAGGGCTGGGGCCAGTGTGGGGCTGAGGCATAGCAAATTTGCAGGGGGCACTGGTGTTGGGCAATGACCCTGGGTGCAGGGGAAGGGGCAGCCACATGAGCTCAAAGGGCCAAAGCCCAAGCCTGGGCCTGGCTCTGCTCCAATCCCTGCCTGGTCCCGGTCCCAGCGCCAGCCCCACTCTCCCCTGCCCCCACCATGGCCCTTTCCCCTTCCTCCCACCCGCCTCTTCCTCCATAGACTTTCCCATCTGGGGGATGGGGCACATGTGCGTGCATGCGTGTGCTCAGCACCCCCCCCCCACAAAAAAAATGTCTCCCTTCACCTATGGCTGCAGGCCAGATACAATCCATTGGCATGCACCTGCCTATAAGCTGGATGCAATCAGTTGGTGGGCTGGATCTGGCCTATAAGCCATATTTTGCCCACCCCAGTATTACACTGACCTTTCTTCCTGCATCTAATTTAAAAGTTCCATTATACTATTTGTCTCCAAGGTTATTATCTAATCCTCTGCTGAATTGATTTCTTTCATCATTCTGTTCAATAATTGCTCTACTTCCTCTTTTCAGAAGGCATATACCATGTATTCTTTCTGCTACTCCTGTGCGAGTCAGCAGTGACCCAATCCAGCTTCAGATCCAGCGGCTTCAGAGGGCAGTGATCTAACCCAGAGCTCCAAACCAGGTTTCTGCCTCAATCCAGCCAAAGAGGCTACAAAGCTTTGGAGCTGCCTTGGAGATCCAGCCATAGGGCATAATGGAGGAATCAATGAAATATCGATAGCGTTGTTGTCTTTTGTCCAATTTAGGTGACACATGCAGGGATGGTAGCCTCTGCTGAGAGCATGAAACTTGCCAAGGTTCAAGAAGATCAGTGCAGGGGCTTGGGGGGAACTGTATCCCAAATTCTTAAAAGCCAAACTCATGTCATGGCTGTAACAGGGGGGTGAAAACTGCAGGAGTGGTGACCCCTGGTGAGACCAGAGAGCCTGCCAAGATTCAAGAAGATCGGTGCAGGGGCTTGGGGGAACTGTACCGCAAATTCTTGAAAGCAAAACTCCTGTCACATCTATGTTTTACAACACAGAGGAGTCAAAACTGCAGGGATGGTAGCTCATACTGAGGCCAGAAAGCCTTCCAAGTTTCAAGAAGATCAGCACCGAGTTTTGGGGGGAACTGCGCCTCAAGCTGCAGACAAGCAAAACTCATGACATGGGTGACACTGTGTGTGTTGAGGTGCAGAGGGGTGACAGCTGCAGGGATGGTGGCTCCTGCTGAGGCCACCATGCCTGCCAGCTGTCAAGGAGATTTGTGCTGGGGGGTTCTGGGGCCCTGCACTCCTAGCTGCTGACAGACAAAATTCGTGCCATGGGTGCTTGTGGGACTGACTGTGTCTGTCTTGGGGCAGTTGATTATCTGTATTGATTCTTTCCTCTCTCTAATCTGGTTTTGTAGGTGCTAATTGATGGCAATTAACTGGCTACATTAGCTAAGTCCTGTGTATTGAGCTGGTCCCTGTGTGAATCATGATTGATTGGTAACTGGTAACACAGTAGCTTAGCAGCCAGGCCTGCAGTAGTGTCTCCCATGCCCCAAGACAGACACAGTCAGTCCCACAAGCACCCATGGCACGAGTTTTCCCTGTCAGCAGCTAGGGGTGCAAGGCCCCAGAAACCCCATGCACCAATCGCCTCGACAGCTGGCAGGCCTTGTGGCAGCAGCTTAATGCTCTCTGCAGAGTCTACCACACCTGAAAATTTCATCCAAATAGGACAAAAAACAACAAAGTTATAGATACTTCATTGTTTCCCCATTATACCGTATGGCCAGATCTCCAAGGCAGCTCCAAAGCGCTTCGGTAGCTCCAAACCATTTTGGGAAGCCTAATGAGGCCAGCACTTCAACCCAGATGTGCTGCTTAGGACCCTGAAGGATTCAAAGCTTCTCCGGATCCGAAGTTCTGTCCAAAGCCTCACACACATCTAATTTCTGCTACCCATCCTGTTTCTGTATGCAAACATTTGCAAAGTGTCTGTTGCACTTGTTTCCTCACTTTCCAAAAGCTGGACAGCATGTGGGTTTGTCACTACTTTCATAGCAAGTGCAGCATGCTGTGATATCTCCAGACAATTGACTTCTGCTTCTGTTGAGCTGCTTTGCAAAGAAGTTCTCTGTTCTGCGATGTCTGCAAATTGCCTTAGGCCTCTCTGATTCTGTAATTCTGTCCAGTTCAGTTAGCTTGTCCTCCATTCTCTGCAGTCTAGCCTTTGTAATTATAAAAGCCTGGCAAAGTCTAATTGCTTGCTCCAACGTGAGTTCAATATTTTCTAACAAACCTTTTCTAAGCTTTGTATCATAGATTCCTAGCACAAGTTGCAAGTCTGACTCAGCAGCCTAAGGTCATTAACAAATTCCTCAGTTGTCTCAGGCTCTCTCTGCTTTCTTATGTGAACTTTAAACCTTTCAAAGGTTTCATTTTGGCATGTAGTGCTCTTTAAACTTTCTTAGTAGTTACTCAGAGTTACTCTTTTCTGAGTTGCAAGCTGTTGTACAGTTAGAGATTCTTGCCCTGCTAAATTTTAAAAAGATAGCTACCTTGACTGGGTCTTCTTTCTTCATGGCACTGCTAGCCAACATACAGATGCTAAAGCTCTGCTTGAACTTCTTCCAGCTTTCTGCTGCATCGCTAGAGCACCTATAGCTACTCTGGAAGTCACAAATGCTTCAATTCTTCTTTTGTTCATTTATAACACATATCCCACTACTGGTACCATGGGCAGATCTAGGATTTTTGAACAGGGGAGTGCAGCTGGTGTGGGTGCATCATCACATAACAAAACACATCTTTCTCCCATTAAAAAGAAATTAGAAGTTGTACTAATTAGCTAAGGGCCTACACCTATATTATTTAATTTAAAATCAAAGCAAAACAAAAGTAGCATTATTAGAATGTGCATTAATTTGCTATATCATATATTATGTATAAAAACACAACAAATTAGGCAAAATAATCAAAAGATGTTTCATTAATTCTTAGAATTAAATGTACATCTCTTTTTCAAATTCATAAAACAAAATTTAGCCTTCTTGAGCATCTTGACAGTGCACCCAGTGCTTTACTGAAAGTTATTTTCACACCTAAGTTAATGGTCACCTGAATTAACGTTTCCATGCTCGAGTTAATGTTTTTAGCTACAGTTAAAAACAGTCTGCTAGATCATGAAAAAGGACCAAAATTACTGGGAGCAACTAACAGACAGCAGAATTGCAGAACAAAGAATAGGTTGATTAATGGAACCATTTAAGAACATTAAAAAGGAGAGAGGGTTATTAACACCTGTGGACTGCAGAGTTTAGAGGGAATCAGGTAGATTGTAATGAGCCATGAAGTCAAATTGATTCCCTCACTGATGCCAGAACAGAAATGCTGCTGCCACTGCCAGGCAGTTAGTTTTAAACTTTTGGTGGACCAGGATTCAGAGAGGTGCAACTGCAACACTGCTACCACCCACCTCCCAGCCCTGGATCCATGCCTACCTGGTACCATATGTTTCAATAGCTTGGTCAACAAGGGAGAGTGGTCCAAAAACTCTAACGAACTTTACTGAAAGTAAACCTTCTGTTAGGAAGACTTACTACCAACCTCCCAGCTAGTTCACACTTTGTGAGGGCTCTGTGCCTCCTGCAAGCACCTTCCTAAACAGGCAAATACAGCAATTTTCAGAACTCTAACAGCTACATGCACACAATGGGCCCAGTTCTTGTTTGGTCCTGAGACTGTACCAAAATACCCTTGATAATGTTAATTCATATCTATTGCAGGTTCATGACCAAATATGTTATGCCGAGTGCTGTTCCAAAATATTTCAAGTCTATTATCACACATGAACTTATCTAGCAGGAAGGAAAAGTGACTAAATAATTTTATTATCTTCATGGTTAGACACAAATGGCAGGAGGCAACCACCTCCACCCGACTACAAATGGGAGCGGAGGACCTAACTTCCAGTTGTGTCTTTAAAAACTCTACATATCTTTAACATCTCTTTACATCTCCCAGTGCTTTCTAAATTGGGCCAGACTCAGAGATGGGCCAATTTATATTTTCTTCTATCCGTCATCATGTGAATGCTTTGTTTACCGTAATAAAAATACCCACTAATGTATAAATTGTATTTTTCTCATGTACCATTACTGTCATTTAATTTAACTAATCCTTGCAACAGCTTCAGGAGGCAGGTCAGTTTTACAGATGGAAAAACTGAGGAATAGAACAGAACAGTCTTAAAAGCATTCAGTATTTATGTGCCCAATTTTAGAAACCCGGAGGCTAGATTTTCCAAAGAGTCTAGTTCCCATTTAATGCACTGTACATGCAGATTTCTGAAAGAGCTCAGTATCATGGAGTCTGAGCTCTTTTGAAAATTTGGCCTCACTTGTCATACAGAGAGCTCAGCGATTAGGCAGCAAGCTCTTTTGGAACTTGGTCTCCTAAGACTTTAAAAGTTGCTGAGTACGTGCAGCTCTCTTTAAGACTATAGAAAACGTCCATGACAAGTACCTCTGGTAAACCAGTCCCTTGTCTAAGATGGGTGCTAAAATAAAGTGAAAAGTTTTGAAAGATTTTAACTTAAATTACTTGCCAAGACAAACAAACAATCGATGGTAGGGTTGAAATTAGAACCAATGTGTTTTAAATTCAACAGTAAGAAAAATATCAAAGAAGCTATGATACAAGTTTAAACCTTTAAATTATGAAAAGCACCGGGGGGGGGGGTGAAGTTGTTGAAGTTAGATTCTAAAACAGTTTGCCTGTTACTTACATATTCACATCTGCTTCTGAACAAGATTGAGCAGTACATCCAGCTCCTGATCCTTTGTTTGTTGTTTTCTTCGCAAATGTGGAATCTGACAATTTTGACTAGACCTCCTACATAATATCCTTTTATGGGAACTCCTTCCTAATGGTTTTAATGGCATTAGCTGAGGTCTGAAAATACAAACACTTATACATCCTTAAACAAATTGCACTTCTTTTTAGCCATGGGGATGATTGTCTCTTTCTCATCAGTAATAAAGATCAGATTATTTCACTGATGAATTCCTTTTTATCTACTCCTTTCTCCTCTTTATCAAAATCCAAAAGGATTTTTCATATAATCTAGCTCTGCACCATCAAGAAACAGAACCATAGAAAACCAGGCCTACAAAAATCCTATAGGGTCATCCCATCCTGCAGTGACTAGCAAGCCAAATATATTTTGATATTTTTTATCTCTAACCTGATTTGGAACTAATTGTAAATCAGTATTGTACTAAGCTATTTTATGTGATAAATGCCCTAGTCAATTATTATTAGATCTGTTTTTAAGACAGATAAATCACACCATAGTCACTCTCAGTCCATGTATTTCTGTATTTCAGTCTTGCCGTTGAAGGTGGACAAACACAGAAGCATGAGATAACTCAGGACTGAACAGAGATATAGAGGTCTTTTATTCTATTCCACAATTATCACAATAGTATATGATAGGGCTATGTGATTTGGTCCCTTTGGTCCCTGATTCAATTTGGCAGAGATTCAGGCTGATTCAGTGGCTGAATCTCTGAATCTGAATCAAATCAGGAGACCATTTAATTTCTCTGAATTGAATCGGAACCCTTTGAATCAATTTGGAGAGATTCAGAAAGATTCGGACATAGATATAGTTTTAAATGTTTTTTCTACATACCTCAAGGTACCCGGCAGCTTGTCAATGCTGCAATGCTGGGGTGGATGGAGTGTCCCACAGGAGTGTTGGGGGTCCCCCATATGCTTGGCAGTAGACCTAGAAGTGGAGCAAAAGAATTTCAGGTCCACCTCTGGGTCCGCCAGGCAGTGCACTGTTGCGGGGGGCTCTGCCCCCCCCAGGCTTGGCAATTGGTCCCTCCTGAGTCCGGGGGGAACCCAGGGTTGGGGGCTGCAAGGGGGCCCCCGGCGCACTCCCTGGAGTACCCAGAAGCAGACTGGAGGTACTTCCAGTCCATTTCCAGATTTGCTGCTGAGCACATGGTGGGGGGACGAGGGGCACTCCTGTAGGATGCTCCATCTGCCCCAGCATTGCAGCATTTATGAGCCATGCCTGGTACCTTGAGGTATGTAGAGAAAACATTTAAAGCTGTGTCTATGGCTGAATCACTGTTTCTCTGAATTGGCATCGAATCTTCAGATTCGGATTCAGCTGAATCAAACTGGGGACAGTGATCCAAATCAACAAATCGAATCACTGACCCTGATTTGAGCCAAATCCAAATTGAATACAGCCCATTTTGCACACCCCTAGTATATGAGCACTTTTCAGTAGTGCATTAAGCAATGTGACCATGTCTGCCATATATATGCTCTCTCATCCTCTCCTCGAGAGGAAAAGATTTTGTAGTGGAATGCTTTGTTTGTATTTTTTAAATATAATATATGTAAGTTGTTGCATGTATATGTTCAAGTCAGGGCCCTAAGGTTCCCCACTATAATTCAAAACTATGCCCAATTTAAGTGTTACTTCAGTCTCTGGAACTTGGAGGGAGTTTGTGTTCTGAAGGTTCCCCAAAGCCTAGTGTTATCCTCTGGGATAACATTCATTTTAAAATGTAAGGTGTAGTTTCCATTATATATGCTCCAGCTCCTGAGAGTCTTATGTAGTCAACATAGGGTGCTTCACTCCACAAGCTATTTTTGTTTCCTCCCCTTCTTCATTTTTTTGTTCATGACCTTTGAAGAGGACAGTGAAAATACTACAGGTGCTACTACAATCTGGAAACAGTAATAGTGACTATGGACAGCTCTGGTCCATGTGTGGGGAAGAAAGGTTCTCTTCTCACATACACATGACCTTCCCTGGATGCTAATTCAATTAGGCTTGTGTAGCAGGGGGAAACGTGTGTTTAATATATATTTACAGCCTAGTTGTATGTTTTCAGAAATTATAGGGAGATATAATGTGCTCTCTTTTCTATCAGTTAGTTATAGTCCACTTTTCTCCCATATAGCTGTAATGCAGAAGATCATACTTGAACATAAGGGCTGGGACAGACCTTCAAAAAGTCTGAACCTGAATTGATTCAATCTTTGAAGATTAGTCTAATCTTCCTTTGTTGAACCAGTTTGCAACTGCACAGAAATTCCCTCTGAACTGAAGAAATGCAGGCCCATGCCTGCAGTGGTTCAGGCTAGAAGCTAGGGAGCACTAGAGCAGCCCTCCCTTCCCTTCTTCAGTGCTGAGCTGGGAGGGGGCATGGCCAACCCCCCTAGGACACTCTGATTAGGGAGGGGTGTAAACCCCCACCCAATCTGCAGCATCCCAGGCTTTTTCCAGCTCACTGCTTAAGGGGTGGGAGTGTTGGCAGGTGCCAGCCCCAGGCTAGCACTCTGAGGCAAAGGGTGGGGGGAGTGCAGTGCATGCATCTGTGGATGATACTAAGCTTTTCAATTTCCCTCTCCGCTTCGTCATCCTGTCTGCAAACCTGACAGGTGAAGGAAGCAGCAGGGAGCTGATAATATAGCACTTATCAGCCCATCAACATACCAAAAGCCTCTCTCATTAGTTCAAGATCTTAAACAGTTTTTTCCAAGGAAGGAATGGAGGAATATTACCAGCTGACCTGTTGATTAGCTCCAAAAAGCCCTAAGCAAACACTGTTCTATCTGCCTGTCCCCAGGAAATTGGAGACACACATAGACACCTCTCAGCATTAGCTAGCTGAGTGTTAAGCATACCACATGCCTAAGCTCTGTGGGGCTGGGGCCCATGATGTGGGAGATGGAAGGGAGGGGAGAATCCAACTGAGCAGTGATGGGGGTGGGGAGGCAGAGGGAAGCAAGGCAGACCCTGCTGTGCCTACACTCTCCACCAGAGCTCTGGCTAGGGAGCAGAGGGGTGGGGCCAGCCCTGTTCTCTGGAGCAGGCAGTACAGCCCAGGGTTGCAATGCATCTGGGATGCTGGGGGGACTCTAGTTTAACTTAAACCAGGAAGAAGTCTGGGACAGATATTACATAAACTGGTTTGACCCAAATCCATTAAGTCTAATACTACTTTCAACCAGGTTTATCTTAAACCAGTTTCAGCCATTTTGAAACTGGTTTATGTGCCCTGAACTTACATTCTGTTACAGGTTTAAATCAGTTTCTGATCACTTAAACTGGTTTATATGTAATGTCTGTCCCTAGACAAAGTCTATGTTCTATGAGTAGGTGTCCCACAATGCACATTGCTATAATAGATTAACTTTTTATCCTTTTAAAGCTCTTTCTTTGGTATTCCATAAGAAAAGCATGCTGAAGAATAAACAGTTGTAAGGTTATTCAAGCAAACAATTCTCTTTCACATATGGTTGAACTCATGGAAACCTGCACTGGAAAACCTCTCAGAAGTGAACCTGCTGCTTTAAATCACTGTGATGCTGCTGTTTCATTAATGTGGTAATCAAGGCCTATGCTATAGTGAATCGTGTTTATTATTACTCTAAGTCAGTGATTTTCAACTTTTTTTCATTTGCAGACTCCTAAAAAATTTCAAATGGAAGCATGGACCCCTTTGAATTGTAAGTGTGGGTATTCACATACTTTTGATCATAGTCATCATTCTTATACTGCTTAGACATAGTGTGCAGACCCCCAGGGGCCCACAGACCACAGTTTGAAAACCACTGCTCTGAGTGGTAATGACTGTTGACCTGTTAGCACTGTGGTGGGTTCAGGCTAAGTTGAATTAAACCCTAAAATATTTGCTGCATTTACAGAACCTGAGTATGCTGGGATGAACAATGAATTATTAAAGAAGAAAAGAGTAACCCAACTGACATGCATAGGGAATAGACACATGGATGAACTATTTCAAAGGACAATACTGAGATAAGACAAGAAAGACTAGTCAAGTAGTCTCAGCACAAGTGCTCTGTAAGAACTGGCCCAGCAACAACTACCCCTGCCTCACTACACATGTCTACACATGACCCTATGGTGGAGCATAGTTATTTTTAGCCACTATGTCACCATAGCAACACACTATAGCAAGGGAGCATGTCACTACAGAGATGTAGCTGTGGCACCATGGTTTTTGCCTGCCAACACTATATCACCATAGTGCAGGCTTGTGCAACATATGGCCCGTGGGCTGCCGTGCAGCCTGTCAAGCCATTTTATCTGGCCCGCAGTGGCGTGCAAAGCTGCAGCAGTGGTGGTGGCACCACAGAGCATGGAGCTGCAGCAGCATGGAGCGTGGAGCCAGCAATGGTGGCAGCACGGAGTGCGGAGCCAGCAGTGGAGGCGAGGTGGGCAAGGATCATGGACGGAGCATACTGAGATGGGCAGGGAGTGCTGTGGAGCATGGAACTGCAGTGGCGGGGCAGGCAGAGAGTGCAGAGGGGGCGTGGCGAGGCAGGCAGGGAGCACTGCAGCATGCGGAGCTACTGCAGCGGGGCAGGCAGAGAGCAGGGAGGGAGTACAGTGCAGTGAGGCAGTCAGGCGCTGCAGGGCACGGAGCCACAGCAGCGGGGTGGGCAGAGAACATGGAGGGAGCGTGGTGAGGCAGGCAGGGAGCACTGTGGAGCGTGGAGCCATGGCGGTGGGGCCACAGTGAGGGGGGCAGGGCCAGCCCGTGGGCCTCAGCCAGCAGTAAGGGGAGGGGAGCTGCTTACCCCCGCGGGGCCCGGGGGAGTGGCCCCACATGGAAGGTCAAGCAGTGGCTGCTGGCAGTGCTGGCCCAAGCCTGCCATCTCACCCACCTGCTTGAAGCCAGCCCCGCTGCCCTGCCCTGCCCCACAGCAAGGCAGTGCCTGCTCCCCTGGCCAGTCTCCCCCGGGCACTGTAGCTCTCTGGGCCTGGCTGCCTGCACATGAGGCCCCGAGGGGGCCACTTCTCACGTGCTGCTGGGGACGGGAGGAGCCCAGCTGAGTCTGCACAGGCCAGCAGAAGCGGCGGCAGAGCCGTGTGCCGCTTGGGATGGGACAAGCCTGCACCAGTCAGTCCCGAGCAGCACACGGCTCTGCCACCACTTCTACTGGCTGGTGCAGACCTGGCCAGCCTCCTTCCATCCCCAGCAGCATGTGGGAAGCCGGCTTCAGCTGCATGCTGCTTTTCCTGGCCAGTGCCAACCTGGTTCTGCCCAGGCGGGTCCTGCAGCACCATGTCAACCCGGGCATGGCACCGGCAGGCCAGATGGGTCTCAGGTTAACCCCGGCCTTGTCCTGCAGCTTCTTCAGCACCAGGTCAACCCGGTTGTAGCCAAGTGGCTCCTGTAGCACCATGTCAACCCAGGCTTGCATGCCATGTCAACCAGCACCATGTCAACCCCAGCAATTTCACCAGTGTCAAAGGTCATGTGACATCACTTCCTGATATGATACCACTTCCTGTGACATCTTTGAATATGGCTCACCAGCCCACTGGGTGATAAAAAGTTCATGATCCGGCCTCACATTCAAAAAGGTTGGACACCCCTGCCATAGTGCATTGCTATGGCAATGTAGCATCTCGTATAGATGTGCCCACTATAGATTTCTTGTCATTTTAGAGCAAAAGTAGTAAAAGCCTATGGAAGTGTAAATGCTATGATTACTTTTAGCCTAACAAAGTCACATTATGTCTATTATTCACTAGCTGTGACCTTGTGAAATAAATAGAAAAACAATAGAATTTTTTTCATTTTTAACAGTACTACAGACAGAATCCATAGATTTAAGGAGGAGGGTTCTTCACTCTTCTGTCTAGCAACTGTATTCTTACTATTACTTTAATCTGCCTATAACAACAACTTGTTACCATATCTATCTATATATGTACCTCCTTTGTGATTGCTACCTAGTCATGTATAAAAAGGGTAGTATCGCTATATAATTGTAGTTCAGACAGAAGAATATGAGAAACTGTTTCATGGGCAATTTTACCTAGTAATTTTAGTATTTAAATTGATTCCTAGTAGTTGTAGTAGATTTGGGACCACTTATTACTTTAAAGTCATCAAGCAGTTTGAGGCAACCTACAAATATATAGTCAAAGAATTTAGATCTTGCTGCTACAAACTGGACATGTCTACATGTGCAATTACAATGCATGAATAAATTGCAGGAGTTTAGGTTGTAGCCGTGTTGGTCTAAGGACATAGGCAGACAAGGTTCCTTGGGTGAATTTGATATCTCCCAACTTCAGCTGCACGTCGCCTTTCCTGGCCAGTGCAGACCCAGCCTGGTCTGTCCCATCCAGAGCATCATGCGACTGAAGCCAGCTTCTCACGTGCTGCTGGGGATGGGAGGAGCCCAGCCAGGTCTGCACTGGCCAGCAGAAGTGGCGGTGGCTTCAGCCACATGCTGCTCTGGATGAGATGGACCCAGCCAGATCTGCACCAGCTAGGAAAGACATGCCACCTTTCCTGGCTGGTGCAGACCTGGCCGGGTCCATCCCATCTGTGCCCACCTCTGTTCTATTAGGCGCTCTCTTGCAGCCCTGGCTTGAACTAGTGATTTTTTTCTGTCCAAGGCCTGGGGGTGGACCCCAAAGGCTACCCCGGCTGACATCCGGGGTTGCCCTTATCTCACCTGCCACAACTTTGAATGTAACCTCAGTGGAGGGGTTCCCCCTTGAGGCCTTCAAGGCCGTCACATTGCGTGGCGGACATTCATGGGGCTCCAACCTCCCCTACACCCCAGCCATTCGCCACCTTCAATCGTGGGTCTTCTGGCCCTCTAGCGCTCCTGGTTCTTCTTGGACTCTACCCTGGTCTCCATGGTTCTCTGGCCATAGTCATCCAGTAGCCCTGGGTCTTGGCTCAAGTGTGTAGGCACCGAGGCCCTTTGTCCTATCCTTGTCTATCCCCTGGCCCAGCTCCCTATCTTACCCACACCGTGACTCACCATGCACTACCCACCACAATGACTGCTGGAGCAAAGTGGGAACCAGCGGGCCCGGAGTTCCCCTCAACCTAGTGGCTGGTCCCACTTGGGGCTACTCCCTATGGTAGCTTCTCAGCGTCTTTCCCTATCAGCTGCCCAGCTGGCTAGCCAGTCGACTTCCCTGCCAACCCCTCTGCCGGCTTGCCAATTGATCCTGCTGTCGGCTTCTCTGCTGGTGCCGGCTCCGCTACTGGCTTCCCTGTCAGTGCCTCTGTCAGTGCCTTCGCCGGCTCTTCTGCCAGCCTCTCTGCTGGTGCCTTCGCTGGCTCTCTTGATGGCGCCTCTGCTGGAGTCTTTGCCGGCTCTGCTGCCAGCTGCTCTGCTGGAGCCTTCACTGGCCTGGCTGCCAGCTCCTGTGCTGGTGCTGGCTCTGCTGCCAGCTTCTCTGTCAGTGCCGGTTACACCCCCGCCTTCTCGGATGGATGGACAGATGCTGCGATTGCACCCTTCAGGTCATGGGCTTCCCAAAGAAGCCTCCATTTCCTTGCTCCCCTCCTATGCCCTCAGGGCAGCCTTTTATCTCCACCGAGTGGCGTCTCCCACTGATGTAACCTGGCCCCAGCTGGATATGGGTGTGGCTGACGAACTGCGCGGGCAGTTTTGCCACGCGCATTCCCCCACGCCTTTCGGCCCCTGCAGGAGGTAAGTGAGGGCTTTCTTTCATTTTGGCCTGGGGTCCTCCTGTAACCCCAGCTCCCCTGGGACACCATCCAGACCAACATGTGGCTGAAGACAGCTTCCCATGTGCTGCTGGGGATGGGAGGAGCCCAGCTGGGTCGGCACCAGCCAGCAGAAGCAACGGCAGAGCCATGTGCTGCTCAGGACTGACCAGTACAGGTAGGGGGAAAGTGGAGCTGAGCCCCTGCCACTCCAGCCAGGCACATCCTTTCCTAAGCAGCACACAGCTCCACCACCACCTCTCCTTCCTGGTGCTGACTGGGCTGGAGCTGTGGCCCAGCTGCTGCTTACCCTCTCCAGTGCCAGCCTAGCCTGATCCTGCACAGCCCAAGCAGCACAGTGCAGGGAAAGCCTGCCCAGCAGCTGCTTTCCTGGGCTTACCTGCAGGGCAGGGCCCTTTCCAGTCCCATGGAGCAAAGCAGAAGTGGGCCCAGACCCTCTTTCCCCTCACCAGAACCAAAGGTTCTGGTCCAGCCCCCCCAAGCTGCAAACATGGCCTGAGCCAGGGATGGGGCGAGGCCAGCTGGGGCAGGCTGAGATCAGGGTTGGTTGCCTCGCAACCAGAACCGAAGGAAACAACCTGAGGTGCTGTAGCTGGCGGCTGGTGCTACTGGCTGCCACTGGAGGCTGTTAGAGAGGCAGCTGCCATTATGTGGGTTTGGAAGGGGCTTCATGGGCTAGAGGGAAGTGCTTGGCAGACCGAATGCAGCCTGCAGGCCGTATTTTGCCTACCCCTGACCAATAGTCATGGATCAAGTGTTTAATGTACTTCTTTTTAGAAGTACTTAGTCACCTAGGGGCACCTATACATGAGCACAGAGGCTGCTCCAATGCACTGGAATTACAGTGAGTCGGAGCAGACTCAATTAATTGATTCTGCTGGAGTGTAGCAATTACTGTGCTCCAGTAGCCTCCAATGTCTTGTGTATCAGCATCCCCATGCTTAAAAATGGTGGCTGGCTCTTTAAGAACCCCCCCTAAACTCACCAGTTCCTGCCCAGCAGGGGAGTGAGTCCTGCTACCCACCACTACCCTGTACCACATGAGGGGCTCTTCCATTAGCCCCTCAAAGCCCTGAGGCCACTGCAGGAGCTGGTGAACCTGGGGGGGGTTCTTAAAGGGCCAGAGCTAGGGTGGGGGGCAGCCATTGCCTGGGCTGAGGGAGTGGGGGGAGTTCTGGGGGCCTGTGACAAAGCCCCGCAATGTGGCATGGGGCAGTGGGAGGCAGCAGGGATTGCACCCCCGCCTCCAGCACCCCGTGAGTAGGGCTTTTTTTTTTAAAGCACCAGATGCTGGGGTGCGTGTGGCAGCCACGGGGAGTCTGGAGGAACAGGCGGGGTCAGGGGTTCATGACAGAGCCCCCCATGTGGCATAGGGCAGTGGGGATGCCCCCTGCCAGGCAGTATCCGGTGAGTGAGGGCTTTTATTTAAAGGGCCTGGAGCTGGGGCTGGGTGGGGCAGCCATGGCGGGGGCTGAGGAATCAGGCAGAAGATGGGGCCTGGCAGGAGTCCCCCCCTTGTTCCCCTTCCCCCTTCTTCAGCCCCCTCTTCTCTGCCCCCTACTTACCATCTCCGAGTCTGGCTCCAGCTCCCTCCTGCAACAACCAGGGACTACCTTAATTGTTGAAGCTCTCCAAATTGAATTGAAAAGCTTCAAATTGATTCGTACCTTTTTATTGGTCTCCTGATTCAATTTAGATTTGGAGATTTGGCCACCAAATCAGGCCAAATCTCCTCCAAATCAAATCAGCTCCTGAGTCTTTGCATAGCCCTAATAGATAGTAGCTGTGTTGTTCTAAGGACATAGACAGACAAGGTTATTTGGGTAAATCTAATATCTTTTATTAGACCAACTCAAATAGCTGGAAAAATTCTTCTTTGCAAGCTTTCAGGTATAAATACCCTTCGTCAAGCTGAGGAAGCATCGACAGTTGGTGTGTGCTTTCCTGGATGGAATGAATAACAAAGAAGCCAACAATAGTAAAGCCAACACTAGTAAAGAAGCCTCAAACAATTGCATCCTATACTAAAAGACACCCTGATTCTTAAAGAGATCTTCCTAGAGCCACCCATTCTAACCTTCAAGCAAGCACTGAACCTGGTTAACCTCAACACCAGAAACAAATTTCTTATGGCCCAAAACACACAGAATGAATCCAAACCATGCCATGATAAGAAATGTAAAACCTGCCAACACATCTCCACCATTCCCATAATTACTACAGCCCACAACAGAACCATCAGCATTCCTGGAGCTTACATCTGCACCTCCAGACATGTAATATATCTCATCCAATGCACCAAATGCCCTGATGGAAAATACGTAGTGGAGACCAAGTAACAACTGTGCACCAGAATGAATGCATACCAGAAATCAAAGACAAGAATACCCAATTACCTGTGGTTTTCACGCAAGAAAACCACTCTCTCTAATTTCTCAGTTCTAAAGGGAATTTACACAATACTTTTCACAGATGAGCCTGTGAACTTCACTTCATTAACCTCCTGGATACAAAAAATCATGGACTAAATGTATACTTTGGATTTATGATACATTATAACCTGCCTAACATCCAACTCCCAGGTACCTCCCCACTATTTACCAGCTACATTCATTCCCCTCCCCCGTTACCCCCAGCCCCGCCTGTCTCTCACCCACCAACTCCTCAATTTACATCTTCACTGACTGACTTTCTTGCTTGCATGCATACCAGCCTCTGGCTTTTTTACTATTAATTCCATCCAGGAAGAGCACACACCGACTGCAGATGCTTCCTCAGTCTGACAAAGGGTATTTATATCTAAAAGCTTGCTATGAAGAATTTTTCCAACTATTTGAGTTTGTCTAATAAAATATATCAGATTTACCCAAAGAACCTTGTCTGCCTAAAATCACGCAGCACTTAACTAAGTTATAATAATACTCGAGTTAACAACAAGCCTTCTTGATCTCAATTGACGTGGATCTATCAGTAGGCACATCTACATGAGATGTTTAAACTGAAGATGACTAATTAGCTGCATAATAAATGTCTCAGGGTCTACATGTGATCCCCTATTAGGCTGGAGTAAACTAATTTACTCCACAGCATGATAGTACTTGTAAAAAACTCCACAGCAGCATACAGGTAAATGCTGGAGGGGCTGGCTTACGCATGAGGGTGCTTCAGCACATGGGCTGCCTGTTGGCTAGCCCCACACTGAAGCACCTTGTGCCCTAGCTAGCCCCTTCACAGTATGCTGAGCTGGGGAGAGCAGATCCGGACTGGCAAGCTGATCCCCATGGCCTCTTGCCAGGTGGCATAGGTGACTCGTGCTTCCTGGCTCTGCATGGGGCACTAGCAGTCGATCACTGATTCAGAGCGAGGGGGTACCCCAGCGGCCAATTGCTGACCGTGGAGGGGCACCAGCAAAACCAGAAGTGCCGCTGGCACTTCTCGGGGGGGCACCGGCTGACCAATTTCAGGGGGGCATGTGCCCCCCACCATGCCTCCCCCTACATGTTGCCTATGCCAGCTGGCTCAATGTGCTGTGCATGAATGAACTACAGAACTTATTGCTCTGCAGTTTATTGCTCCCAGGTGTGCATTCAGGCAGCGCACCTGGGAGTAATAAGCTCCGCAATTTATTCAGACAAGGTTCCTTGGGTGAATTTGATATCTTTTATTAGACCAACCCAAATAGTTGGAGAAACATTATTAAGCAAGCTTTCGGGTTCAAAAACCCTTCGTCAGGCTAAGGAAGTTTCAACAGTTGGTGTGTGCTCTTCTTGGATGGAATGAAAAGTAAACAAGCCGGGGGGTGGGCTGGGCAGTCGGTTGCCAGGCTGATTATAATGTATCAAAAATCCAATGTCTATGTTTAGTCCATGATCTCTAGTATCCAGGAGGTTGATGAAATGGAGCTCATAGGCTTGACTCTGGGAAGTGTTGTGTAAGTTTCCCTTGAGGATCAGGACTGAAAGATTGGAGAGAGAGTGGCCCTCCCGTGAGAAAGTGCCCCCACCGGTAATTGGGTATTTCTGTCTTTCATAGATTTCTGGCCAGGTTTGCACTGGCCAAGAGAAGTGCCCATGTTTATCCTTTTGATGCGTAATGCTCCTGAAAACAACATGACAAATATACAAACATAATATAAATAACTTACATTAAGTTCATCACTACTCAAATAATTTTTTTTTAATAAAATTAAATCTGTTATAGTAGATGTTTGACTTTTAGTATATGATACTGTGATGGGCTGGCTGGTAGTGCCCTAGCCCATGGGTTTTGAAAGGGCAAAAGATGATTGGAGGATTTGGGATTCCCTTTCCTCACCAATCAGGCCCCAGAGACTCACCCCTCATATCCCCTGATTGGCCCCTTGGGTCACCTGGAGGGGGATAAAAGGGGCAGCACGACTGACTCAGGGGGAGACCAGTGAGGGACCACAAGGAAGGAGCTTCAAAGAGCTGAGCCAGTGGGGCGGAAGCAGTTGCCCCAGAAGAGCCTGAAGGAGCAGGACCTGCAGGCAGCAGTTGGGCCCTCAGCAGCAAGGTGTATGGCCAGTAGGAGAGGCTTCCTGTTGGACTCCAGGATCCCCTACAAGAGGCTGTGGCTAGCAGGAGAGGCTTCCCCGCTCCAGCAAGGATCTCAGCAGTGACTGGAGAGGTTCCTAGGAGCTTCCAGCTCCTCCAATCAGAGACCAGGCAGCTTGATGTGAGGCTGGGGCTCCAGGAAGGTCAAGACCCCTAGCATCTTGGAGCAGTGTTAGCACTGGTGGCTGTATAGCCACATTTCTGCTTACCATGCAGAAGCTCTGAGTTCAAGTCCTAGCTTTGGCGATTTGGGGTGAGTAAACTAACAAGGAGAAATTCCTTTTGCAGTGGAAAGGGGCCATTGTGTTTTCCCCCTTTCTCCCCTTCCAGGTACCTAGGCCCTATATTTCTTTGTCCTTTGACATTTTTTATTTTGTGCCTCTTTATATTTCCCCAACCAGTATTGTTTATTCTGCTGTTTGTGTTTTATATTTTGTTAACCCTTTCTTTTGTCAATGGTTGTAAGTGTCTAAGCTTTGTTGAATCCTGCCCCCTTGGGGTGTTGTAGTGTCCACTATACCCCCGATTATGCCTGTTATGTTCCCAGTATTGTTCCCTCATTAAAAGGTATATGGTTAAGTCCCCAGTGGTGGTCTGGCTCTGCTCTATAGGGGGAGGAGAGT
>JAGPOW010003310.1:3640946-3653456 GCA_030014935.1 Caiman crocodilus
TCCCAGTATTGTTCCCTCATTAAAAGGTATATGGTTAAGTCCCCAGTGGTGGTCTGGCTCTGCTCTATAGGGGGAGGAGAGTCCCTACACCTCCCACAGTGCTTCTGCACCTGCTTTGATCCCTTCAGTTGGAGAGGGGGTACCTTTTGGAGTACCACCTCAGTTACAATACTTTCTCTATACCTTTTAAAAAAGATTTGTTCTGAAAGATTTTGTGTGTGCAGCCCTTGACTCAACTGGTTTGGCTCCATTCTGTGGGAGGTCTGATGCCCCTGAAGCCCCACTGCCGGGGCAGGATGTTAGAGGGGTCACAACCCCTTGCTATCTGGTAAGTTGTGCCTGTGCCTCATGGCCCATAGGGCAGAACTCTTGGGGCCCCAGGAGCAAGCCATGTACTGTGAGGGTGGGCCATGGTGTTGGGTCCTGTTTCCCAGGCAAGGGGTACACCTTCTGATGTCAGCGATCATGTGAAGAGGGCAAAGGATTCTGGGACAGATATGGCAAGCAGGGCAATTTGGTGTTGGGTGGGTGAGTCATATGACACAGACCATATGACAGGGTGTAACTTTCAGTTCCAAGGCCACCTCTCCAAAAGGAGTACTTCCAGGGGCAAGGGGAGAGACTTCCGGTGGCAAGGGTCAGGGGCTGGGGGACAGGACTTCCGGTCCCAAGATGGCGACCAGGGGGTGGGGCAACTGAAGGGGCAGGGCTACCCATGCGGCCCTCAACAGCTCACCAAAACTCATCAAGTGGCCCTCCACCTGAAATAATTGCCTGCCCCTGCCATAGGTGTTCATAATCTGGAAGCATTACATAGAGTATAAATCCATGGTGCTTCCAAATCTTGAATATTGTGTACAGTTCTGGTCCCCACATATCAAAATAGGTGCAGTAGAATTAGATAGGGTACAGAGATGGGCAACCAAAATGATCAAGGGCATGGAGCAGTTGCCACACCAGAAAAGACTATAAAGGCCCTTCAACTGGAAAAGGAGAAGGCTGGAGTGGGGAGGGAAGGTGGGAGGGTAATATGATAGAGATCTATAAAATCATGAACAGTATGAGCCAAGTGAAATGAAAACTGTTATGCCCTAAGGGTGAGATTAGACATTATAGTTAGACCATGTTAAGAGCACTTAAGACTTGAATGATCACATATTAAGGCTCATTAAGAATTGCTAAGTGCCCTCTAGGCATTTTAAAGTTATACCACTTTGGGCCAGGATTATCTCTGAGTGTGCTACCTAGCTCAAATTGAGTTAACTTCATTTGTATTCATCTGAGATAAAATCACAAATTTGCAATCCTCCAGTATCCCAGGAGGCACTACTCCCAGGTGGGCTAGCTGTCATCCAAGACTCTGTGACCCTGGACTGATAGTTGAGAACAGCCAGGTAACAAGCTGATGGGGATGGAGTGAGTGGGGAAGGAAGAAAAAGGGATGAAGGGGAGTAGGGAAGCCAGGGAGAGGGGGGAAAGGGGATGAGATGAAGAGGAGCAAGACTGGAGAGGGAAGACGGTGGGTGGGTTAATGGGGAGATGCTGAGCTTCTGCTCCCTCTGCCCCCCAAATTTCCCCTAACCCCTAAATTGCCCCTGCATCCCCAGATCACTCCCCTGCAACCTCAGTTGCCTCCTCTGCTCCCCATCAATTCTCCACCCCCCACTGCCCTGATTAGCCCGAGAGTGGTGAGGATGCTGGTGGAGGGGTTTACCCTTCATAATACTCCTGGGGTCCCTAAAGACCACACTGGCCTTGTGCATATAGATCCAGCCCCTGCAACTGAAGGGAAGGGGAAGGAGGAGGGAAAGAGGGAGGGGCAAAGGGAGGAAGAGGAGGTGGAGGCAAGGAAATACCAGCCAGCTGTGTGGCCCCAGTGGGGGCTGGACCTAGGTGTGTGGGGAGAAGCACAGACTGCAGAGAGCTAGAGAGAAGGCGGGGACAAAAACACCACCACCACTGCCTCTACTGCTCTCAGGCTGATTGGGGCTGCAAGAAGGTGATCGGAGGGAAGGGCCCATCAAATGTAGGGGGGCAATCCAGAGGTGGAGGGAGGATCTAGGGGCTGATAGGAACATCAGGGAGATTTGGGGAGCAGAGAATGTGATCTAAGCAGCACGGGGCAAGGAGGAGGAGGGGGTTTCTCCCTGTTCTCCCTGGCTTAATACTGTGGTTAGAGAGCCAGCAATCAGACCAGGCATAGAACAGACTTACAGCCCCAAGCCACATCTCTGCTCACCAGTCCTCTAGTCTCGGGCCTGAGCAGCACATACTTGATAGGGCATTAATGTGACTGATCGCTAGCACTAGTTAACCTTAACATAGTCTAAAATTCCTTAGAATTGGCACCTGCTACCTCTAACCTATAATCTTACCCTCAAGCATCTGGTGAAAATTAAAAAACAACAAAAATTCAACAATAACCAAGCAAATAAAAATTTGGTTCCGTGGTTCTACATACACACAAGATGTAGATGTTTTTCTTCATTGTTTGAGACCTGGGAAAATAATATTCAATCCTGTGTCAGTGCTAGCAATAAAGGCTAAACTTACTGGTCCATGGCTTATCAAGTTCAGGTATGAGAGCATTATAGTATAAGAAGAGGAAGATCTTCAGTTTCCCAAGAGCTATAGTACTTAATTTTTTCTTTGAAAGATCCTAAGAAACCAAGCTAGTGTCATAATTCTTCCATATATAGGGACTGTTTTATATCACTATCAGAACTTTCTCCCTCTGGCTAGTATTCAGTTGAACTCTGACTTCATTGGTAAAGGAATGCAAAAATTAGTCACCAAAAATGTTTTCAGAATCTCTTAAACTTTTGTTTCCTCCCACCCAATACAATGTATTTAATATTTTAAAAAATATGAAGTAGCAGGTAATGCAATTTTAAAAACCATTTTTATTAATAACATAAGAATATGTGTATAAACATGTCTTCCTTTTCAATAACAAATATGCATCTAAGCAGTCCATGTTAAAGGAAAGAGATATTTATAATAATCTAAATTGACCTGTAAAATGTTGGCCATAGGATTTCTCACAATTTTTTTTGCCTCAAGCCTGTAAATTCTGGATGAACTAGAGAATATATTTTAGAAAGACATCCAATCTTGAGTTAAAGACTTCAGAAGATGGAGAATACCATATCCCTTGGTAAATTGTACTGTTGATTCATTAATCCCCTAGTTAAAATAATTACACCTTATTTCCAGTCTGAACAGACATTTGATCTTGTAATGTGCTTGTCTGCCAGATTAAAGAGTTTTCAGAAATCTCTTCATGTAGCTGCCTAAATAGTCTGATCAAGTCACATCTTAGCCTCCTCTTTGATAAAGCTAAATAGACTGAGCTTCCTAAATCTTTTTCCCTGAGCAATAGATTTTTCAGACTTCAAATCATTCTTGAATCTCTTTTCTAAATCCTTTTCAGTATTTTGATATCCTTTGTAAGGCATGGACATTAAAACTGGGTACAGTATTCAACAGCATCAAAAAGAAATAGAAATAAAATACTAGGTTTCTGTAATTTGGTTTGGAATTGTTTCTCGGTTTCTTTTTAACTGGGCAAATCTTTGTGTTGGGTTTGCTGTTATCAGCCATGCAGCCAGCTGCAGTCTTGCTTGATTTATTCATTCTGTTAGGAGAACTTTAATAAGCATTTTATAAAGTTTTAATATGTCAATAATGAGAAAAAATACATGCCTATGGTATTTTAGGTACAGCAACTTTCAACGTGGCATTTACTATGTTTATTACTTCTGCTGCTGTAACTTCTGTTAATTGACATGAATAAATGTAACATAGTGAGCTTCTTGTTATTTGTAAATACTATATTATTTTCCTGTAGTTTTTGTCAAATAAGCCTTAAGTAGTAATGCAGCTATGGAATGTAAAAACTGAGCTTCTAAACATTATTTCTGGAAATGCTACAGATTTCTTTTGCAGGTTTAGAAGGCTACTTACATACACTTCATATGTTAAAATCTTTATTTGAAAGTATGTAGGTGCTTACAAAGTTTCCTACACGGTGTTCATTGCTATTTCATAGGCTACCTATACAAATATTTTTGTTTTAGTGGTCCTTAATATTGACCTCTCAAGATGATGTAGTTCCATAAATCTTCATTACCGTTTAGGCATTTACAAACATAACCTCTGAGCTGCAGAAAGTGCTGCCACAGTTTTTGTCTGATGCTCCTTTTTGCTATAGGTAAGAGAGAGGAGCTATTTGAGAATTCTTTGCATATTGAAATATCTTTTAGGCCCACATTTTGGAATATAGAATCAGTCCCTCTGAAAAGTCCAGACCTGCAATTGATTGTACTCATGAAATTTTATACTGTCTTTGGAAATTTTTTCTAATCTTCTACTAGATTTTGAGCCTCCACTCGTCCAAAAATTCCTGCCCAGGCATATGCATTGAAGGTCAGTCACATGAGTCATTTTCCAAATAAAGTGATTATTGGCTTCTGGGCCCAGTATAGGATATATTCTAATTGGGTTGCCCCAAACTAATTTTTGAAGTCAGGCATAGTGATATTTCCGTTCTCTTTTTTGGACATCTGAGTTTATTTAAAACCACACATGGTTTCTTTCCCCTCCTAAAAACTAGTTGGAATAACATAAAAACAGACCCTCCTAATTTTGTAGGGAGGGATCTCGTAGCATCCTAAAAGATCTTTCTACCTTAGGACTGGAAACGACCTTCTGGGTCATCAGGTTTAGTCCCCTTCTGTTACAGGCAACCACATCACAAAACTGCATTCATACAACCAGTTTCATGCATGTTCCATCCTAAAATTAGGTAGATTTTTTTGTTCCCATTGGAAGCCTGTTCTGGTACCTCAGTCCTCTGATAATTAGAACACTTCTAATTCCCAGACTAATTTATTTTTTTACCTGTTTATATCTATTTTGTCTTGTGCCAGTATTCTTCTTTAATTGAAATAGTTCTTTTCCTTCCTCAGTATATACCCACTTTGTTACTTTTATAGAGAGCAATCATATCCTCTGTCAGCCTTTGTTTTGCTTTGTTTGCATTGGCTTTATAAGCCAAGGTCTTTTAGCCCTCTCCACACTCCTGATCAATGATCATCTTAGTAGTCCTTCTGCTCATCAGTTCCAGTTTGAATTAATCTTTTTTGAACATGAGTAATCAACATTATACACAATATACAACAGGAAACTTTATGAAGCCCTTGTGCAATAGGCTTAATACTTCCCTATCTCCAGCATTTTTTCCTGCCACTGGCAAGGGATTGGATTTGATGATCCATTGAGGTCCCTTCTGACCCTAGCATCTGTGAATCTCTGAATCTACTGGAAATACCTTGCCTGATGTATCCAAAGGTCCCATTTGCTTTTTTCCAGTCTGTTTTACACTTGGTTCACAGTCATCCTGCGATCAACTAATATACCTGGTTCATTCTCCTCTTATTTCCAAATGATAAGTTCCAAGCTTTTAGCAGATATTCTTATTAGTCCCTAAGTGACCTTAAGTTTGTAATATTAAATTTCAACCCTTGTTAAGATTTCCAGTCCTCAATGTCACCCAGTACTTCCTGTATGATATTCTAATCTTCCTCTATATTAACAGTAACTTCCAACTTTGTCAACAGCATATTGTATTAATGTAGTCCTACTTCTTGTATCAAGATCTTTAATGAAAAATTTTAACATTAGTTTCAAGACTAATTCAAGAGGAATCCCATTTGTAACATCTTCCTAGCCTTTCAACAGTACCAGTTGTCATCTGTCCTTGAACCAGTTCTTTACCTACTGTGGGGCTTGTGCCCCTCTTGCCGCCCAGTCTATTGGAGTGTTGCCCCGCCCCTCAACTCGCCTGCCATGACTTGGATGTTAAACGTACTTTAAGAGGGGTCTACAGTGGAGATCTTATCTTGGATGGGCCTCCCAATACACAGTACTCATGGTCGTCTGACCCAGTGTTCCACGGGGCTCCGCCTCCCCTATGCCCCGTCCACGTGCCAGCTGCTGGGTGATGCATTACAGATGTCTCCTGGCCTTGTATGATGGCCTCAGACCGGTTTTCCGGGTTCCAGTCGCTCTCCCTCCCCTCTTGGAGAGATTTCTCTTTTTCTTTTTTCTTTTTTTTTTTATAGAAAATATTCCTCCAAGTCAGGAGGAGCTGCAGGGTTATCTCCCTTATTCCAGCTCCATCTTGGATCCTCAGCTGTTTCCTCTCCCCTACCACAAGCCGGGAGCTCCCTTGCCTCCTGAGTGTAAACCGCTTCAGGTGGCTGAGAGAGTGCCCCGGCTTGCACTCCTTGTCTGCCTCCTGCTCTGCCTCCCACAGAAGGTTTAAAGCCCTTCCCTGGGCTGCCTGCTGGAGTCTCACAGGCTGGGTCCCCTCCTTTCTGTGCCAGAGCTCACCTCACAAGCTGCCAGCCCGTGCTCTCTCTCTCTGGCGCTCCCCCGCTCCACTGGTGTTTTTAAATCTTCCCACAGTGACCGATACGGCCAATAGGATTGGCTCAGCTGTTCCCCTCGCTGGGAACAGCTGATGCCACAATTCATCAATTCCTCTATTGGTGGATAACCAATTGGATGGCAATTGAATTGAACCATCCATTTAACCAATGGATAACCAATTGTCAAAACCAATTTGGCAATCAATTTGGTTGCCAAAACCAATTAACCAATTCCCTTCTGTGCCCCTGTGATGAACTAATGTAGAGCCCATCATAGTGTAGGTATAGTTTGGGTTATTTTTTGCCCATGTGCATCACTTTACACTCATCTACATTGAATTTCATCTGTCATTTACTATTTACTCAATAGTGCCAGGTCCTTCCTCTCAGACTGCCTTGGTCTTTACCACTTAACACTTGAAATAATTTTGTGTCATGTTCAAATTTGGCCACCTTATTACTTACCTCCTTTTCCAGATCATTTATGAATATGGTCTCAATTTAGATCCCTGAGGATCCCTGCTGTTTACTTCTTTCCATCCTAAAAAACTGAGTGTTTATATTCACTCTTTGTTTCCTAGCTTTAAACCAATTTCTGATCTACTGATGAACCTTCCCTGTAATCCCATGACTACCTAACTTCATTAAGACCCTCTCCTTATCAAAGGCTCTTTTTAAGTCACAGGCAGAATATATAACTTGAAATATCTGGCTTTCAAGAGCTTTGCTTTAATCTTTGATGTGTAGTAGAGCTGGGAAGCCAGTCAATTGACCAGTCAAATACTGTCAACTGACTAGTCAATTGGCTGCATATTTTTGACCAGCTAAGGATTATAGCAATTGTACCAAAAAACCCCTACTTGTTTTTTGTAGTTTTCCTGACAGAAATATGATTATTTAATATTTTTGACACATTCTTAATGGAACATTTGTGTTTTTTCAGTGTATTATTTAGACCTATTGCTTACTTTTTACAATTTTTGACTGATATTTGACTGGTCAATTGACTAAACTTTAATTGACTGGTCAAATACCCAACCCTAATGTGTAGTACCTACCTGAATTCAAAACAACTTTGAATTTAGGATAACCCCCCAGTAATTTTGATTCTTTACAAAGAAAGTTTATGAAATTCTTATAATTTTACATGTAATTAATCTAATTTTGAAGGGTCATCTTAAATTATACCCTCCACTGCTGGAGCGGAAAAAGCAGCGATAATAGGGTAAATACTGGTGAGGCAGGGGGAACAGGTGGCAGGGGAATCAAAGGACCTGATACTTTCCCCTTGCCACCTGTCCCTTTCACAACTTGCCTCCAACATGGTACCAGCGCATAGTCCCCCAGCACCTGCTACTTCTTCTGCCTGCCCCCCCGCTCCCCCCATTCCTGCACCCCCTGGCATCTTGCCCTCCTGCAGTACCTGGACCCTCTGGTATCTACCTTCCTACCACTTCCCCCACTCCTGCTTCTCTCCCTAGTTCCTGCCTCTGCCCTGCTGCTGCTTCTACCTCCTCCCCCACCCCACCACTTACTCTCTGGATCTAACTCCAGCACTACTTCATTCTTGAATATGGAGCACATGCTAGCTTTGGCCACAACTTGAAGGTCATGCAGCAACAGTTGCTGTGGTGGTAGTCCTGGCCTGAAGCCAGAGCTGGAATGTGACTGGGCTGAGACCAGAGCCAACATGTGCTTTGTGTCCCAGGCTGGAGTGGGGCTGGTGACAAAGCTAGAGTGGTAAGTAATGTAGGGGTAAGGGAGGCAGAAGTGGTGGTGGGGTGCCAGGGGCAGCAGAGGTGGTGGGGGTGGCAGCAGCTACAGCTCCAACTCTGAGCCCAAGACCAGGTGGGAGCCAGAGCTGGAGCTGCAGCAGACTCCTCCCCTCCCCCCCTGCCCCCGTCTTGTACTGAAATAAAAGATGAGGGGCTATTCCCATGTTAAATGGGGAGGGTGGGAAATTAATATTGGATTTGAATAAATAAGGTCATTTCTATTTCTATACCCTCATTCCCATTAGCTCCTTTCCCTTCCCTTTTATATTTGGTATCATTATACCTTACTGAAAACCAAAGCAAAGTATGAATGTAGTTTTTGGACTATATGTACTTAAGCTCTATCCCATCCTTGCTGGACTGGGGTCCAACTTCTTTCATCATTGACTTTCAATTTATATGGGTTAATGAACTTTTAGTTGTATTTGTTTTAATTTCCTTTGGAAGGTCTTCCTTTATCCCTATAATTCTTGATCTCTAAGATGTAACCATCTTTGCTAATCAATTCTCCTTTCTATTCCATTTGGGCTCTGAGGACACTTACCATATGCTCCAGGAGGTGGGTGGGGATGGTGCTTTAATTAGAACAGCTCCAAGAGCTGTTCTAATTAAAGTGCCTGGAGCATCATGTGTATCAGCATCCCCACACTGAAAAATGGATCTGGGGGAACTTTAACTAAAGCTTGTAGAATGAGCTTTAGTTAAAATGCCCCTGCCACCATTTTTCAGTGTGGGGATGCTGATGCATGTGATGTTGGAGTCTGCTGGAATGCAGTAATTACAGCGCGTCAGAGCAGCTTTGGTGTACACGTCTAGGCACTAGAGCTGTGCAAAGCTTCAGTCCCTGATTCAATTTGGTAGAGATTTGGCCCAATTCTGGGCCGAATCTCTGAATCTGAATTGAAGCTGGAGACCCTTTAATTTCTCCAAATCAAGTTGGAGCCCTCTGAATAGATTTGGAGAGATTCGGAAAGATTCGGAGATTTGGACATGGACACAGCTTTAAATATTTTTTCTACATACCTCTAGGTAGCATGAGCTTGTGATCACTGTGATGCTGGGGCACATGGAGTGTCCCAGAGAAATGTAGGGGGCTTCCCAGTGTGCTCAGCAGCAGACCTGGAAGTGGACCAGAAGCACTTCTGATCCATTTACAGTTCCGCCAGGGAGCACACAGGGGGGCCTCTCCTGTGTCCCCCTTGGCTCAGTGACTGGTGCCTCCTGGGCATGGGGGAGCACCAGGGGAGCCTCCTGTGGCCAGTTGCTGAGCTGAGGAGGCGGGAGGTGGGGCAGCACACTCCCTGCTGACAGACCCAGAAGTGGACCAGAAGTAGTTCCAGTCCACTTCCAGGTTCACCGCCAAGCACATGGAGGGTCCCCCGCACTCCTGTGGGAGGCACCATGCTCTTCAGCATTGCAGCATTCACAAGTCATGCCTGCTACCTCCAGGTATGTAGAAAAAACTTTTAAAGCGGTGTCTGTGGCCAAATCACTGATTTTTTTTTCCAAATCAGCATCAAATCTTCAGATTCGGATTCAGCTAAATCAAATCAGGGACAGCGATCCAAATCAATTAATCAAATCACTTCCCCTGATTTGGGCTGAATCCAAATCCAAATGGAATAGGGCCTGATTTATATACTTCTAATAGGCACCCTGCTTATACATATGTATACATTTTTCTTTTTGCTTGTTATTTATATAGTTAGGTCTAAAGCCCTTCCTAGTATTTTCCACTTACTTGGATTACAAGTCGCAAATAGCTTTTGTGCCTTTTGATTTAAATAAATTTCAAGGCTCTTTTGTGTGCAAGTGTTGCAGGACACTTCAGTGCCTGCTCCTAAAAGAGCAGAAACTGCCTGAGGATAGCTCAAAGAGCCAGACAGGACCCAAGGTGCAGGTTGCCATGGCAACCAGCTAATGAGGAAATGAGCCTGCACCTTCACCTGGTCAGCTGGCTAGAAGGGGCAGGACCTTGAGCCCATATAAACCCCAGGATGGAGATTAGGAGGCAGTTCTCTGCTTGTGGCCAAGGGAGAAGGAGCCCTTCTAGAGCAAGTGAAGGGAAAAGGCCTGACTAAGTTCTGGTCTGGGTAATGTAAAGGGGCTGAACACACTTTATGTAGCTTTTGTTATGTTAGAGCCCGGGGGGTGGGGGTTTGTTTGTCATTTTATAGGACTGGTGGCTTGGGTGAGGCTATTTGGGGGAGGAGGAGACCTCATTGGGGGCCCACTGCAGCATGGGGAACCCCGGTGCCAGAGAGGGCATGCCATTTGGGATGCACAGACCCTGGCTCCAGAAGGGTGCAGAGACAGGGCTGCGGAGAGCCTGGCGAGGACAAGGGGCCAAACCATAGTGATGCCTAGGCAAGACAATGCCAGTACCATCTGCGAGGTTTGAGACATGGTAAAGGGGTGGTTGGAGCCATGTATAAAGCCCATAAGGCTAGGGTGGCCCCAAAACACCCATTGTGAAATGGGACCCACAAGGGATCTGGGAACCCACGGAGTTCAGAGAATCCATCAAACCGTGTCCAAGAGGACTTAAAGGCAGCCTCCCTATTTTTATATTTCCATCAAAGGTGTGGCAGATGAGAACTGAGGGTACCCAGCAGGCCAAATTGGCATGGTTGAGGGGACCTTAGAACAACACTGCCAATCCTTGAGGACCCCATCCGGTGACAGCAAGTCAGTGAACTCTTCAACCCAATTTATTTTACTAAATAATCCCTTTTAATTTCTGAAAGTTTGATCTTTTTGAAATTGAAAACCTTAGTTACAGTAGTATATATTTTTATTCTTTTGATTAATTTAAACTTAATTGATTTGTGATAGTCCAAGTTATTTTCTATAGCCAGCTTTTTTATAATGTCCCCACTTACCAGAACCAAGTCTAAAATGGAACTGCTTCCTGTTTGCTTCCCCAATGTGATTTTGACCCAAATAGAGTGTTTTATTCCTACTGGGTGTATCTACATGAGATGTTTGACTGAACATTAGACTAATCCAATGCATAGTACAGTATCACTGTTTACACGTGTGTGGCACTTGCTGTACATTAAATTAGTCTAATGAACCATTTGCTAGTACCAACACATACAGGTACTAGATAACATGTTGAGCACAAGCTGTACCCAATCAGCCACACCAACAGTGGGGAAGCCTCCTCCTTGGGACAGAGCCACATGGCTGGCAGCTTCTCCAGCCATGTGGAATGGACAGCTCTTCAGCTTCCTGCTACTGGCTTCTGGACCTCTGGCCTGATCCCTGGGGCTATGGCAGCAGCTGCTTGACCTATGGGCTACATGCTCCGGTGCTGTGGGCATGTGCTGGGCCCTGCAGACCCTGGCTTTGCCCCCAGGACTCCACAGAGTCTGCCTCATGGGCTCCATGCCCCTCCTCTGAGTGCACATGCCAGATAATGCTGGCACCTGAAGCGCTGGACTGACCCTCCCCCTCCCCCCCAAGGGCCCTGGCAGCTTCCCTGATGCGATAGGCAGCACCCTGGGGCCCTAACTGGACAGAGCAGGAGACCACAGCCCTCATTGTGATCTGGGGTCCTATGCAGGTCCAGTAGCTGTTCGACTGGGTTACCAAGGCAAATACACTCATCTACGCAGCCTTGTTGGATTGCATACAAAAGCATGGCCACCATTGTTCTGAACACCAGTGCTGCATGAAAGTCAAGGTCCTGCAGGCCCAATGGGTATGAGTCATGCACTACACTCATCGGTTGGGGCAGATCCATGCCCTTTATGAGGCAGTTGGACTAGATCCTGACCCCAAGGGACCACATATATTCCAGCACAGGTGGGCTGCCAGAGCCTGTGCCATGGCCCAGTGAGGAGGAGGACTCAGTGGGAAAGGGCCCCTTGGGGCCCCAGCACCAGGGTGCTGGCTGCGACCTCACTTGGCAGCTCGGATATCCCAGGCCACCATGTGTCCTGATTATTCTGGCAGTGTTGAATTAACTGTTCATGGAACTAACTGGGCCCCAGAGGCAAAGCTGTAACTGTGAGATTAGCTGGCGTAACGGTTTTTTGCTCAGGGTTCAGCCTTAGCGATAAAACCTGCATCTAACTGCCAGGCACACCCAAACACATTCCAGGAAGGTGTATCCCAGGAAAAGCATATTTAAATGAAGCCTAAAAGGGGCTGGGATTTAGGTGGAGCAATGTCAATTTCAAACCTAAAAGTGCTGCGTCATAATTTGCTTATTGGATAAACCTGAGTCTAGGTAGTAACCTTTTATGATGATTTTGACACCTTTCAATCCCATAGGATAATAGCTATAGGGCAAG
>JAGPOW010003310.1:3653556-3664550 GCA_030014935.1 Caiman crocodilus
GTGTATGTGTAAGCTATAGTAAATTTGCCTTTATTCCACTCCCTACTTGCCTCCTTGATCCAAATGAATATACTCACAGTGCCCAGCTGGCCTGTGACACTCCCTGCTCTGACTGGCCGAGCTCCCCCACACCAGCTGGAGTTTTCTCAAGAACAGGCAGGAAGTGGGGAGGTAGTTCAGGACAGACCTTGGGCCTGTGCTATTCAAGGCCTTTATCAGCAACTTGGAGGTGGGTGTAGAAAGCACACTGTCCAAATTCACTGATGACAAAGATGTGGCAAGAAGTGGGCACACTGGAGGGGAGGGACAGAATCCAACTACATCTAGACAGGTTACAGAGGTGGGTGGATGAGAATAGAATGGAATTCAATGCAGATAATTGCAAGGTGCTGCATCTAGGACGAAGGAACATGCAACATCTCTCTAGGTTGGGGAACACCCTTCTCAACAACACAGTGACCAAAAGGTATCTTGGAGACATTGTTGATTCCAGGATGGACATGAGCTGTCAATGTGAGGAAGTGGTCAGTAAGGCTAACGGCACCTTGTCATGCATCACAAGCAGGTCCAGGGAGGTGATCCTTTCCCTTTATGCAATGCTGGTCAGGCCATAGCTGGAGTACTGCATCCAGTTCTGGGCACCACACTCCAAGAGCGATGTGGCTAACCTTGAGAGGATCCAGAGGAGGGTCACTCACATGGTCAGGGGGCAGCAGGCCAGGCCCTACAAAGATAGACTAAAGGGCCTGAATCTATTCAGCCTCCACAACAGAAGACTGAGAGGGGATCTGGTGGCTGTCTGTAAATTCACCAAGGGGACCAGTGGAAAACAGGTGAGGCTCTGTTCCCCCAGGCACTACCTGGAATAACAAGGAATAACAGCCAGAAATTGATAGAGAGTAGATTCAAGCTTGATATAAAGAGGCATTACTTTACAGTTAGGGCTGCCAGGTTCTGGAATGGGATCGCAAGGGAGGTGGTGCTCTCCCTTACTGTGGGGGTCTTCAAGAGGAGGTTGGATAGCTATCTGGCCGGGGTATTATGATCCCAGCACTCATTCCTACCTAGGGCAGGGGGTTGGACTTGATGATCTGTTCAGGTCCCTTCCAACCATAGAAACTATGAGTAGTCAGCAGCCTTCCAGCTAGGCAGCCAGGGGCCTGTTATATGCAGAGAAACTCAACGATGGTAGCGGCGATCTTCTCCTCATCTGTGGGGGTCACTCACAGTGAAGACAGTGATAACACTTCAGGCAGTGGCACACATTGTAGGGAAGTACAGACTTGCCTGAGGCTCTGTCAAAGCTCAGGATCCTGAGCCATATTCTCAGTTGTGTCTGGGGCACCACGGCAATCAGCAGCAGCAAGGCATAGTGAGTCAGACACTGGTTGGTGTACTCAAACAGCTCATCATGGCATGCCTAGTGGACTCTGCCCAGGGGCATGCTAGGAGTGCAGGCCATGTGTGATCGGGGCCCTGACCCATGGTGCCTCTCCAGAAAGGGCTGCCAGGGAGAGGGGAGTCATCACCAGTTCTGTGTCCCAGCCAGGTTGGAGCCCCTCACCCCCAAAACCTAGGTACTATGGGCCCAGAAGCATGGGAACAACCTGCTTGGCCTGTAGGCAGGAGAAGTGCAAGGAGTTGGTCCAGAGCCACCATGCCAGCTGCTGGCAGAAGCTATTCCTGGCCTGGCCCCGCTGTGGGATTGGGGGTGGAGGGCTTAGCTGGTAGACACCTGTGGAAGGGCCCACCCATCCAACTTACCATGGTCCCTGGACACCTGTGTGTGCACAACCCCCAAACAGGCTGGGCAGTTCACAGCCCCTCAGAACAATGTATGTTATCTCTGAAGTGTTACAAACTCTCACAAAGAGCCTCTCTGGCCAATGCCTGGCCCCTGGCCTTAGCCCCTCCTGGCCCCTGAAAGCCACCTGAGGCCCTGAACTGCCACCTGCTGCTCACCCCACCTCCTTGCAGCCCCTAAATGGGAGCTGGCCACAACTAAACCAGCTCTGCATGCAGGCCCTCCTCATGGAGGAGGAGGGAAAGTGTGTTGAGCAGGCTGGACTGCTCCCTGCTTTGCCCTGGGGCCATCCCCAGCCCACTGGTTTTGCCACAGCAACCACACTCACAGTGGTATAGCCAGAGGCTGAGATGCTGGGCACTTCTCCCTGGGATTCGTACCATAGATGCCTCCACCCATGCCCCCCCGCGACAGTTGTCAATGCACTGATGTAAATAAGTTCATAAGGAAGAAGGTAATTTACTGGTGGTGTGCATTGTGGTTAGGGGTGGGATCAGTTGTTGGGGAGGGAGAAAAATGTTGCTGTCTTCTGGAGAAAAATAAAGATTGATTTTTGGAAACTGTCTACAGTGCATGTGGTCTTTGGGGTGCACTGTGAGCCTGGGATCCATGGGCAGCTGGTCAGTTTTCTCCACTGTGGGGCACAGAGGAGGAGATGTCCACCAGCATCTTCTGCACACAGTGTCCTGGTCCCCACTGCCAGGTGTGTAGCTTATCCAGGGCCAAGGAGGCAGATAAGGGATGGCCATCATTGGCACTGCCACCACAGGTGGTGCTCCCAGTGCCAGGTATCCTCTACCCGCAACGCCTCCTCCTTGCAGAAGAGTGCTCACCAGGCCTCGTAGATGTTGTGCAGCACACAGGCTGTGGCTATGACCTTGGGGATGTTGGTCTTAGAAAACTCAAGGTGGGTGGTGAGGGTGTACCAGTGTCTCTTGCAGTGCTCAAAGGCAGACTTAACCACATAGCTGCACCCCAGGCACCTGTTGATGTGTGCCTGGATGGGTTGAGTTGGCTAGTGTAGGGTGCGTGAGCTGTGGCAGCAGTGGGTAGGTGGCATCACTAATGAGAAGGGACAGTCATGTCACCCAGTTGCAGGTTGGAACAGTTGGCATAAAGCAACTGCTTTCCACCAGGCCTGGCAGAGCAGAGTTCAGGAAAATATGGGCATCATGGGTGCTGCCAGCCCAGCTGGTACAGATGTTTGAGAAGGCACATCTGCAGTCCATCACAGCCTGCAGTACCACAGAGTGGAAGCCCCACCAGCTGTAGTGGGGCAGGCAGGTGACAGGGGTGTGTGTTCCATCTATGGCCTGATGCACTGTGGGAAACTGAGGGCTTGAGAACCCACCACCAACTCCTGGGGGTTGGCAACCAAGAACATGTTGTGGCCCAGGATGGCCTCCCTGGTGGTTGCCTTGCCTACCCTGAACAGGTGGCCAATGTACCATAGGCTGGCAGGGGTAGTGAGCAGGAGGAAGGTGATCTCTGCTGGGAGGGGCAAGTACATGATGGTGGTCTAGCACTCCAAGTGTAGGATGAACTGCTGGACTAGCTCCTGGACCATGGTCTGGGTCATCCAGAATGATTCCAGCCATTGGCTGTTGTCCCAGGTGCACTGGATGACAGAATCTGACATGTTGCAAGGGTTAAGGTTAATGAAAGATTACCTGTCAACCAGAATCCCTCTATTAGCTGCTCCCTGACAATATCTAGAATAGCTTCAAAACTTAAATCTTCTCTGACTGCTGTAAGTGTAAATAGTGCTTTGTAAATAGTGCTTTGCTGACAAGGAATAGCTGTTCTAGTCGGACTTGGGCTAATCAGGTCAAGTACTCTAAGATTAATGTAATATTTTGAACTTGCTCCAGGGGCCAAAAAACTTAAGAGACATCAGCAGAAGAAACTGCATATAACAAGGTAACTTTAACAAAATTGTTAATGTTCTAATTTAAGCAATAAAATTTAAGCTTTATCTCATATCTTGAACCACGTTTCCCTATTACCAGTTGGGGAAAAACCTTTTTCACAAGTTTGTCTCCCAAGTCTATCCCACGTCCTTGCTGAGTGCAATTCCATTCCCCTTACCTTGCCCAATCTGCTGCTCTGCTTTCTGCTCCCTGGCCTATCTGCTGCTGTGCTGCCTGCTTCCTACCACATTTGCTGTGTGCGACACAGAGGCTATACCATTTGTGGCACAAGTTCTGCAGGTTGTCAATTCCAGACCTAGGGAAAGTAGAATGTTTTTAAAAGTAGATTGAACTCTGCCTGCCTTCCATTTCTAAACAGGTACAATTACACACCAAAGCAACATATTTGAGGGTTGTTATTTCAAAGTATGTTGAATGTTGAAATCAATTTCTTACACATTTTTAAAGGCATTAAAAATAACATAACAAATAATTTTTTTCTGTCTAGAATGGTCACAGTGAGAAGTTGCCAATCCAAAAGCTGGTTGTAATGACACATTTTCTTGGTAAAGCTAAATAGTAAATAAAAAATAAAATATGCTGCCACCTTCTATGTTAATTTGCTGTGTACATTATGTACATTTTATGTAAATTTACCTGTCTAATTTACATACAGATTACTTCAGGGTGAAGGTTGTCTTCCTAAATAATTTAATACATCATACGTCATATGAGAGTAGTCATATTAGTAGACATTTTTCCTTCATTTTGGCTAATTCTTAAATTATTATACCAGTGATATAGAGTGAGGGGCTGAGGGCAGGGAAAATACAAACAGTTTCTTAATAAAAAGAACAAAAAACTATAGGCTGAGTGAAATTCTGGTCCCTTTTGAAGTCACTATAAATCCAGAATCTTACCCTATTTAAAATTACGAGGATTATCAAACAAAAAAAACCAGTGGTACTGCAATACACAATAAGGCAAAAGTAGTCATAGTTGTATAAAAATACATTACATGCAATTTTCTTTCTGCCTGTTTCCCCACCCCAAGCTTGATTTCTCTGTCTCCAGCACCTTCAACCTGACTGCTCCTTCATCACAGTCCTCTTGATCCATTCCCCATTCCCAGACCCACTCTTTGCTCTTTGGCATTTTAGTGCTACTTCCTTCCTTTCCTCTTTGCCAACAAAGTGTAAACAACAAGATTACAATAGGAGACAGTTTCTCTGGTGTCAGAGAATTTCTAGGGAAATTGTACCATTTCCTCTTGCCACGCCATTGGATCTCAAAGGAGCAGTTGTAGGAGAAATCCTACTCAGATCCTGAATCCCTGAGCTGGAAAACAGTTGGTGAAAACAGATTTTGGGAAATGTTAGTTTATAAATTCATAAAAATCTCTTACGAGCAGGTACAACTTAAGATATGAAGAGGTTCAAAACTGGAATAATTAAGGCAAATTTTGATGGGGCTGACAAAAGGCACATCCTTGACAAAAAAATAACCTCCATGTTAAATTATAACTCAAATTAAGAATTTAGTATGGTCAGAACAACATATTTTTTCTTTACTTCATACTGAAAATTGCTGAATACTTTTATTTTCAGTATTAGTTCCGTATTTATGTGTGATATAATATGTATACTTTAGATCTACTGTTTTGGTTGCAATTGGAAACTGGAGCCTAGGTATTTTAAGAATCTCATATATCAAACACTGGGTGTGTCTACACAACATGCTTTATGTGCACTAGACTAACCTACTGCACAGTAAAGTGTCACTGCCTGCATGTGCATACATTTACTGTTCAGTAAATTAGTCTACTGGGCAGTTAGCTACTACCTCTAAATACGGGTAGCAAACTAACTGCACAGTACATACTGTCCAGTAGCACATGTATAGTAGGGCTGTGTGAAGCCTCAGGTGCTGATTCGATTTGGACGAGATTCAGCCTGATTCAGCAGTCGAATCTCCAAATCTGAGTCAAATCAGCAGACAAATTAAAAGGTCCAAACTGATTCAAAGCTCTCTGTATTGAATTGGAAAAGATTCAGAGAGCTTCAGTGATTTAGGCAGTCCCTGCTGGTAAGTAGGGAGCAGAAGGGGACTGGAGGAGGGAACCATGGGGAGAGCCTTGCTAGTTCCCACCCCCTACCTGCCAACCCCCATGAGTGCCGCCTGACCCCTGCCCACTCTCCCAGCCCCCGCTTCCTCCTGGGTTGTCCCGCCTGGCCCCAGGTCCCAGCTCTTTAAAAAGAAGCAGCTCCTTACCAGCTGCTGCCAGAGGGGGGATGATCCCTGCTGCCCTCCACTGCCCCATGCTGCATGGGGGGGGCTCTGCCATGAGTTCCCCAACCCCCACCTGCTGTGCTAGCCCTCCCATGGCTGCCCCGCCCACCCCAGCTCCCAGCCCTTTAAAAAAAACCCCAAAATCCCACTGGACTCATCAGCTGCTGCAGCAGCCCCAGGGTTACTGGGGTCTCATGGCAGAGCCCCCCAAGCAGCTTGGGGCAGTGGGGGGCAGTGGCAATTGTCCCCTGCCTGATAGCAGTCAGTGAATTGGGGCTGAGGGGGTCTTTTTTTTAATGAGCTGGGAGGTGGGAGAGCAGGGGGGGCAACCATTGAGAGCAGGCAGGGGATGGGGCCAATATGGAGATATGGCTGATCTGGCTGCAGCTAAATCTGCAAATCAGATTCAGGAGAATCGATTCGGGATAGTGATTTGAATCACAGAATCAAATCACTGTTCCCCAAATTGGCTGAATCCAAATCCCAAGTGAATACTAATCTCTTCACACAGGCCTAATGTATAGACACTGGCCAGGAACTCATTTACATCTGGTCAGCCCTTACACTAGGGGGCCACAGGGGAAGGGGAGCTTACCTGGTCCTGACACTACCCAGCTCCCCCCAGGACCTGGGAATGGAGCAACACCAAAACAGGCTAGCTCTCTGCTTCCCAACCACCTCCTATCCCAGCGTTGCTCAGCTCCTGTCTTCCCATAGGAGTTGGAAGCTGAGCAGTGCCAGGATACAGGAGCTCCCTACTTCCACACACAGCCAAGGACTGGTCAGGAGCTGTCTCGGTTTGGGGCCAGCTCTGGGCTCTGTGGAGAACTGTCCAGAATGGGACAGTTCCTGGGCAGACCCAGGTTGCACAGAGCATTTTCCATGCAGCCCATAGGTGGCTGGGACCTGACCCAGACCAGAACAGTTCCTGGCCACCCGAAGCTGCCCAGACCACTCTCCACACAGCCCAGACCTGTCTGGGACCTGCCTTAGAAGTGGGACAGTTTCTGACCAGTCCCAGTCTGTATGGAGAACTATCCACAGAGCCTGGAGCTGGCTGGGACTTGCCCCAGAATGGGAAAGTCGATGGCCAGCCCTGGGCTGCATGGGAGAAGCTCTGCTGGGCACAGGACTTGTTCCCATGTGCAAGGAGTAGATCTCTGCAGCAGCAGCTGTCTTCAGGTCCAGTGCACATGAGGACCCCTCCTGATGTGTATGAGGCCCTGGGATAGTTGCTACAGCCAGCAGAGTGCTCTTGGCCTCATGTGCATGGGGGCAGGCTCTGTGCTCCCTGCCAACTCCCAGGCTAGCACCCAGGAGGAGCCTGACTCTCTCCCTGGCTGATGAAGGGTGGCAGGGCAGGATGGGAGCATCCCAGTACTGAGCTGCTCCCACTGATAGCAAATCTGCTCTCAAGAAGGAGCACATGTAAACATGTTCCTGGATAGGTTTACTGTGCAGTAAGCCTACTCCAAATCAATAGCCTACTTCAAAGTAAGCCTACTTCAAATTAATGTAAACAGGCCCACTGTCTCCTACCCATTGTGCTTGGATTTTAGGTACCTGTTGGGACAAGGTACCTGATTTAATGGTCTGCCTTAGAGAGTGATGAAAGAGGGCTTTCATGAAATAGTTTACTTCCAACAGACCATTATATTGAAGGATTGATGTAATATTTCTTTTGTTCTCCACTAACAATTATGTTGCCTCTCAACATCCTCTTCCTTGCTGCATTCACACTGATTGTCTTGGTTTATTGACAATGTTCAGCAAACTAAAGAAAACAGCAAACTGCTGGAGTCTGTGGTAGATACTGAGGTCTCAGGGAAATTGACTGCAAATTAAAAATTTCTTGAGATTGTCAGAGCTGAATGGTTAAGAGATGCCTAGGCACAGCCACGTTCAGGCACATTGTGAGTCCCCGGTGCAGGGATTTCCCCTGTAAAGCAGGAAAAGTCGTTGGTGCAGAATTGGAGCCCGCCAAAACCTTGCAGCTGCACCATCGAGTGCATGCTCACGATTGGCTCAGTGTAAATTATGCACACGTGGCGGTCAGCAATTGGCTCGCTGGCCATACAAAAGGCTCAGTTTTGTTTGTGCTTGTCTACGGATTGTGCCTACACTGCATACATCGTGTATACAGCTTGTAAGTAAAGTTTTTTTGTTACCATCACTGCTGCCTCTCGTCCAACTAATTCCACTCTATCAGCGGCCCCATTCCACTGGCATTTCTCGGCCCCCACATAGCGTCACGAACAGGATCGGTATGCCAGGAAGACACAATGGAGCTGGAATTGGTTGAAGGTTGCCCCTGGTGCAGTGGAAAATGCCACGTGCTGGACGTTGTGGAGTTGGGAGCACACATTGCTTACCATCAAGCGGGCGGAATGGGTGAAAGATTTGTGAGCAGTTACCTTTTGCTCAAGGGAGAAGGGGAACCTGCAAAAGAGTGGGAAGTGCAACTCCACCCAAGAGTATTTGGATGTGTGATTGGGAGTGAGCGGGTTCAATTTAAACCCCGAGACCAAGGGGACAGTGAGTCCTCAGCTGGACAAAAGCCGAGCGAGGAAGATATAGCTCTCAGTCGGGAGTTTGTTTGCTGCATGTGCTGTGTACAGGAGAATAAGGAGCCAGCACTGATTAATTTGGACATGTCGGTGCTGGAGTTGGGAGAGTTGGAGCTTTTGGAGCTCTGTAGAGGAGTGGAGACGGAGGGAGACTCCACGATTGAAGGGACTGGCACAGAGTATGGGAAGGGGAAAATGCTGTGAGTAATGTTCCACACAGTCATGACCCTGATGTGGGAAAGGACTGAGTTGGAAGCCCAATTGCATACCATTCACACGATCAAAAGGGTTGCAGCTATGGTATGGAGGAAAGCCAAGGTCCCCCGTCATTGCAAGATGGCAGCGAAAAGGAAGGGAGCTGCCACAGAGGGGAAAAGAAGGAGGGCAGAGTTACCCAATGAAGGATGGAAACAGAAGGGAGCTGCCACAGAGGGGTAGAGATGGAGGGCGGAGTTACCCATGGAAGGACAGAAGAGGAGGGGAGCCGCCACGGAAGGGTAGAAGAGGAGGGCGGAGCTATTGGTGGGCGGGCGGAAGTAGTGACTCCACCCCCCAAAAATCCTCATGGGCCCGTTTCCGGGCCATGATGAGAAGGCAATGGGAGACATGCTGCAACTGAGTTTCCTGTCGGATGCAGCGACTGCTCAGACAGCCACGCACCCTGTGGCAATGAGGAGCAAAGTGATGAGTGCAGCCTGCACTACTGCCAGCACCTATCACCCCAGAACCTGGACTGAATTACAGGCCCTATGTAAAAAGTCCAAGATAAGGTCAGCAGAAACACTAGCTATGTGGATGGGACGCCTGGCTGTGGAGTTCAGATCTGACCTGATGGACCAGCATGAGGCAAGTTCTTTCACCATACGAGCCTCATGGAGTGGAGGACATGCTGATGACATCGGCATAGTGATGTACAACGTTTATTGGCCTATCTTGCTTCCAGCACTCGTTGCAGGTCAGGCCAGCCAGAGAGCGTATGCATGGCACGAAGGTGGACCATCAAGAGTCAGCGTGGAACAGATCTTGCAAGTGATCATTGGGATTTCGTACTGCACGTGGAATCCTAGACCACATGCACTAGGACTATCACCATCCCAGCAGCAGAAATTGTGGCCTCACCATTACCTGCAAGATCCTGGAGCTGTTCCGATCACGCTAACACGTATCGATGCTAGTGTTGAAGTGTACGGAGGAAGAGCTGCCATCGTTCTCTGAATTTTGCTAAACCCAATAGCCAGACAGCCTGAAAGTGATTTTTTGTGGCAACTTCCGCGACTGCAAGCTCTTGTGAAACTGGGTCAGAGAGAGCCCAGTGACCCAGAGCAACACCAAGCATATGAGTCTAGCCTTCAACGATTCCAGCCAACACAGAGAACACCAGAGGAATGAGAGATGTTCAGATTCCTGATGCGTTATTCTAGACTCACAAAGCAGCAGATGTGAGTTTTGGGCAATGAGGGTCAGTGGAACCTAGCGTACAAGATGGGGTTCCAATGCCAAGATGAACCAGATGACAAATCACCTTGTGATAAGAATTGAATTTTGTGAGATAAGCTGATTAATTTTTCTGAGAGTTTCTTTCTCTACAGGTCAGTCAGCATGTGTGCAGACCAGAGTGGAGAGAGAGGGACAATATTTTGAGAGAGCAGACTATCTCTGCAGGTCCGCTGAAACGTGTGTGACCGGACCAGAGAGAATATTTTGAGAGGGAGTACCTCAAGAGACCAGAATGCGATGACACCCACTGAAGTCCTGATAGTTGAACTGTTCATTACCAATCTGTTAATGTGTAGTTGTGTTTTGATGGGTTATTGTTTGATTAGATCCCTGGAGAACAAGATTGCTTCATTGTCCGCTTTTGTTTACACCTACCTGTGATATGAACCCGTTGGGCAACGCAACTTTTTAGCCGACTTGAATGTGCCCTGCTACAACTGTGCCTTCGGCAAGGGGGCATGTCAGAGCTGAATGGTTAAGAGATACCTAGGCACAGCCACGTTCAGGCACATTGTGAGTCCCTGGTGCAGGGATTTCCCCTGTAAAGCAGGAAAAGTCTTTGGTGCAGAATCAGAGCCCGTCAAAACCTTGTAGCTGCACCATCGAGTGCATGCTCACGATTGGCTCAGTGTAAATTATGCACACGTGGCGGTCAGCAATTGGCTCGCTGGCCATACAAAAGGCTTGAGTAGTTTCTACCCAAATTGGAGGAGAGCTCGGATGCACGAAGGGAGAGATCCCCACGTGTATCTCGGAGCCACGAAGGAGGCCTGATCAACCACCAACAACTCCCCCTCATGATTTCCACAACGTACCCCATACCCCACGTGAGTGTGAGCATCGGTGTGCCTGTCTACAGTTTTGTTTGTGCTTGTCTACGGATTGTGCCTACACTGCATACATCGTGTATACAGCTTGTAAGTAAAG
>JAGPOW010003310.1:3664650-3699180 GCA_030014935.1 Caiman crocodilus
CAGTTTTGTTTGTGCTTGTCTACGGATTGTGCCTACACTGCATACATCGTGTATACAGCTTGTAAGTAAAGTTTTTTTGTTACCATCACTGCTGCCTCTTGTCCAACTAATTCCACTCTATCAGCAGCCCCATTCCGCCGGTGTTTCTTGGCCCCCACAAAGATGTTATTGCATAGTTTTGTTGGCGATAAATAAAAGTTTCTTTGCCTTTATCTTAATGTCCACACTCTTGTTTTTTTCCAATTTATGAATAGCCTCTTTAATCAAGGATTTTCTCCAGTGAGTTGATTTAAGCACCTCCCATGACGAGGAAATTTCTCTTTATTATGCAAGAAAAACAGATTTAATTTGGACTAAAATATATGCATCCATGACAGCTGAGCATCATATTAAGTTACTGAAGGCTAAGTCATTATTGTTTGTGTTTACAGAAGTTTTGCTCATTGATATTCTAACTATTCTGGGAAAAGTTAATTCTGCCTCTCCTATTTTGGATCCATATTATTTGCTGGTGAAAGCCATCAAGGAGTTAGTGATTCCATTGCCAGTGGATATTGTTAACAAGTATGAAGCACTCTTAAGAAAGTCATCATATATATGACTTTTCTCAAGAAATGTAATACCATTATTATAATTTGAGCATTTGTTATTAAATGCTTAACCTTCTGTTTATGGATTGGAGAAGCTTGTTGTGAGGTATCTGACATGAAATATCTGTGGAAAGGGCTAGGTATTCAATGCCTTTTTCATCTTAGTCTTCACAGGCAAGGTCATCTCCCAGACTAGTGCACCTGGTTAGCATGCTTTGGGAAAAAGATTAGCAGCCAACAGAGGCAAAATAACAGGTTAGGGACTAATTTAGAAAAGCTGGATGTGTCCAAGTCCATGGGCTGGACTGGATGCATCCAAGGGTGTTGAGGGAGTTGGCCAATGGGATTGCAGAGCCAGTGGTCATCATCTTTAAAAATTCAAGGCAGAAGGAGAGGTTCTGGATGACTGGAAAAGGGCAAGTACAGTGCCTGTCTTTAGGAAAGGGAAGAAGGAGAATCCAGGGAACTACAGACCAGTCAGCCACACCTCAGTCCCTGAAAAAATCATGGAATAGATCCTCAAGGAATCCATTTCTAAGCAATTGGTGGAGAAGGAACAGTCATCTTAGATTCACCAAGGGTAAGTTAGCCATGACCAACCTCATTGCCTTCTGTGATGAAATGACTGGCTCTGTGTGTATGGTAAGAGTAGTGGACCCAATATACCTTGACTTTCGCAAGGCTTTTGATAGCTTGCTTGTGAGAATGTTGTGGGAGACTAAGGAAATATGGGTTGGATGAATGGATAAGGTGGATAGAAAACTGACAGGATCATCGGGCTTAGAGGATAGTAGTCAATGGCTTGATGTCTGGTAGGCAGCCAGTGTCAAGTGGAGTGCCCCAGGGATCGGTCCTAGGGCTGGTTTTATTCAATATTTTTATCAACAATATTGAACATGGGATGGAGTGCAACCTCAGTAAGGTTGCAGATGACACTAAGCATGGGGGCATTGTGGATATGTTGAAGGGTTGGGCTCGGATTCAGAGAGACCTTGATAAATTGGAGGTTTCGGCCAAAAGAAATCTCATGAGGTTTAATAAGGGGAAGTTTAAAGTCCTGCAATTAGGATGGAACAATCCCATATGTCAATACAGGCTGGGAACTGATTGCCTAAGCTGCAGATCTACAGAAAAGAACCTTGGGGGTTACAGTGGACAATAAGATGGAAATGAGGTTAACAGCATGCTAGGCTGCATTAACAGAAGCATTGCCAGAAATTTGGGGGAAGTGATTTTTTCCCTCTATTTACAACTGGTGAGGCCACATCTGGAGTACTGTGTCCAGTTTTGGTGCACCCACTACCAAAAGAATATGGACAAATTGGAGAGAGTCCAGCAGAGGGCAATGAAAAGGGCTAGGGGAGCAGGGCACATGACTTCTGAGGAAAGGCTGAGGAATATGAGCTTTATTTAATTTGGAGAAGAGAAAAATATGGGGGAATTCAATAGAAGACTTCAACTCCTTGAAGGGTGGTTCCAAATAAGATGAAGCTAAACTATTCTTAGTGGTAGCAGAAAACAGAACAAGGAGCTGTAATCTCAAGTTGCAGCAAGGGAAGTTTAGGTTAGATGTTAGGAAGAACTTTTTCTAGGTGGGTAATAAAGCACTGAAACAGGCTACCCAGAGTGGTGGTAGAATCTCCATCCTTGTTTTTAAGACCCAGCTAGACAAAGTCTTGTCTCAGACAATATAGTTAGGAATGGTCCTGCTTTGAGCAGGGGCTTGGTCTAGATGATCTCCTGAGGTCCCTTCCAACCTTAATTTACTTTGATTTATATGATATCTCTGAATATCTTGCATCTCCTCGACTGTCTGACTTGTATGTACATATGAAATTATGGCACTGAGAATCTACTGGTGACATTCAGTGATTATTTTATTCTGATGACCTATCCTGTAATTATTAAATAATCAGCTGCTTTTTCTAGTGATTGAGAAGTCTCACTTTCAGAGTTGAGCAGGTAGTACATGGAATTGATTTGCAGTAGCCTCATCCTTTTCTTTTAAACTACTGTGGGGAATCTGTCTAAAGTAATTGCAGCTTTCCCATGAGGGTTTTCTTGTGTCAAATTGTGCAAAGTTTTATTTATTATTCCTTCATTTTAATGTAGTTCTGGGCCTTTAGAAAAGCTAGTGTGGAGAACCAGGTTGAAAAACATTATGCTGTTGTTACTGTGTTTCATCCAGGGACAGATCCAGGGTGTGGAGCGGGAGGGTTGATGTTGGTGTTACAGTTATATTCCACTTTGATTCCTTCTGCACTCATAGTTTAAAACAAACTGTCTGTCAGAGACAACCACACTTCTTTTCAGGAGGAGTTGAGAAAGGCAATTGACTTAATGGTTCATTATTAGGTATTTGATTCCTTTCACTTTATAGGTGTTATCAGACCTTGGTTCTCCACTTATCTATCCTTTCTTGTACAATTATCTTGTCTGTTATCTACTCCTGGTATTTTTTCTCTTCTCACCCCTCAGTGTGTCCAGTAAAGGTGTGCCACTGCCTAAGAACCTGTATTGGGTGACTTTGCTCCTAGAAGACCACAAGAAATTAGAGACAAAAAGGCAAGGATAAGGCTGAAGGCAGATTAAGTTTTGCAGTGGCTATGCAGTCAGCAGCAGGAGCAATTTGCCAGTGTGAGATGAAGAGGTAAGTTACTGCAGTGGCCCTTTTCTCGGTTATTTGCTGCAGTAGATGACAGGCTGCAGGAAGCCGAACCAGTAGTGGAAAAAGTGTGGCATAAAGCCAGGCATGGGGAGATCCAGAGGGATTGATTTCCTTGGATGGGGAACTGCAAGCAGCTGAAGTGAGTCCTATACCAGTTCCAACTGTTTGCTCCTGTATCTTGATGAAGAAGGACAGTGGAGGCCTGCTTTAAGCAGGCTTTGGGTGGGGGGCGGGGAAATGGGGATCATTTACAGGCCTACCCCAACCTACCCTTTGGGCTCGGGCTGTGAGGAACGGAGGGAATTATTTGGAAGGTGTTTTGAGAGGAAGGGGCTCCTAGGGGGCATGAGGAGCTGAATTAGGGTTCATGGGCATTACAGCGTGTTCATGGGGAGAGGGGTCTGTGGGATAGAGAGGTATGTGTCAGTACTCAGTAGTTAAAATGCCTCGGCACAGTGGAATTTCTTGGCACAATAGGATTCCTCGGTGCGACGGAATTCCTCAGTACGGTGAGAAAAATCCCGATGCAGTGAACCGTTCCAGCCAAGCCTAGCAATTGCATTGTTTGAGTGAGTGCCACCCATTGGCTTGTTGTAAATTATACCTACCTGGTGACTAGCAATTGGCTCGCTAGCCATATAAAAGCTAGAGCAGTTTCCGCCCAAGTTGGAGAACTCCACATACATCTCGGTGTGAACTCGGCAGACTGATCACCCACCAATGACTCCCCATCGCCGACCATCCCGATGTACCCCATGCCTTGCATATTCGAAAATATCCCGTGTGTTGTTCAGAGCTCTACCCAGTGCAACTATAATGGAAGTGCCTGCACTGTGTACATTGACAGTGTAAGAAAAACCATTTACTCGGTGCAACTATAACGGAGGTGCCTGTGCTGTGTACATCAACAGTGCGAGTCTGTGTACATCGACAATGTAAGAAAAAACATTTACCCGGTGCAACTATAACGGAGGTGCCTGCGCTGTGTACATTGACAGTGCAAGTCTGTGTACATCGACAGTGTAAGTAAAGCCATTTCAATTTAACCAATATTTGTCTGTGCCTAATTCTGCTCCATCAGTCAAAAGTACCCACCTGCCATCTGGGCTCTTGGCCACAGCCCTGCCAACCATACTTGGCACCCACAGTATGGAGTGAGGAGGGGCTAAAGCATTATGGAGGTGAGGGAGTGTGAGGAGCAGGTGGTTGGAGTTTGGGGAGTAGTGATTGGCCAGTAATCTATCTTTATATAAAAAAAAATTAAATTATAGATATTTTGAGAAACAGCATGATAGAAGTGCCATAGCTTTGTTTATTCACTAAGCAACAGCATTGGAAAGACTTAGATTCACATCATTGAATACAGTAGGTTGCAGGTAACAGCCTAGTGGTGAAGGAACAACAGGCAAACTTTGTGTCATCCTAATAAAAAAAGGTTTTTCATAGGGGTAATATGGGGTTCCTGGGGACTTGGAAGCAAGCTGAATTGTGGGGGTGGGAAGGAAGGGTTTGAGGGCTTGCAGTGAGTTAGGAACCTGGGAGGGGGTCAGTATGATGTAAGGAGGGATGGTGAGGGGTTGGATGGAATGGAACATGAGGGGCATGGGTCTGTGCAGTGGGTTTTGGAGAGCAGTGAGGGAGCAGAGTAAGATGCAGTGGAGCATGGGGGGTAGGGTCTGATGAGGTTTAGGGCACAATAGAGTGGGGCTGAAGATTGGAGGCTTATGTGGGTAAATGGGGGACAGAGTAGAACCAGCAAGTGTTTGAGGGGCAGGGGCAATGTATAAAGGCTAATGGGAGCACTTTGGGACCATAGTAATCTGGGGGAAACAAGGGGTTTAGAGAGCAGTTCTGTCCATAGCCAGGCTGGGAGTGTAATAGCTGTACCCCACACCACGTGTCTGCCCCACCCTGGAACTTGCAGTCAGACCCTAACCAAACCAGTTATACGTATCTTTGTTTTTGCTTGGATCCAAAACTGAATAATGTAGTCCTTTGCCTTAGCATATTAGTAAAGCTTCTAATTTCTTTTTAACTGAAGAAAAGTACATGCTGCATTATGTGATTATGCACACCATCTGCACTCCCCTTTCCAAGATCCTGGATCCACTGATGATTTCACTGATATAAAAGATATTGCTGAATGTATTTATGTAAATTAGTGATTTACACATAGATGAGAGAAAAATGACTGAAGTTCAATCTAAATAGAATTGAACTGGTGTTAGCAGGCTGGAAGAAACATCCGAAAGATATAGAAAAAAAAATTCGGCCTTCTCAGAAGATCTGTGACCAATTTTTTAGCCAAATTGACTATTTGGATTGCTAATTGCAATTCCTGTCTGCATTTGGGAGATTGTAAAGGAATGGCAGTAAAATATATTTTTTGTCTGACATGTTTAGAATAGATTGCCTATCATAGAGGGTATTCTGGTTTTCTGCTACTCTGTCCTCTATTGATATAAAATCCAACACCTTTTGACCTCTATTTTTCTCTTCAGAAGAAAAATGGAGGACATAAAGGTGTCCATCTTCATATCAATAGAGGACAGAGAACAACCAGACTGTCCTCTATGATGGCCACCCTAGTTTAGAATTTTGTAATTTTCTTGAATGTAGACTCCATTACCACCATCCAAACTTCTATCACTTTAAGATTGGACTCGTGAAATCTTTTGTAAGGGACTCCACTTTAATTGTGCTTTGGAAACTGAAGATCTGGTAAAAGGCAATGGTTTACTTGTTAAGTGAAGTATCTTGGTTTAAATACTTAATAATAAATTAGCTGCTGAACAATTCCTTGTTTAAATTTTAAATGTCAGAGTGACTGGTATTTTTATTTCATTTTTATGCAGTCACATCAGGTATGCCTAATATTATAAAGTAAAAATTAACTTATAACTGCATTTCTGCATGTATATAAAATCGTGGAGGGTGTTTTTAAAGTTTAAAACCATAGGGTTTTGTTTGGAGTATTTGAATCTAAAATGTTCCTCTTAAAATCTGTGACTAGTACCTTAAATATAATAACAGTGATGTTGTTCCCTTTTGTCGCTTCCCTAAGGATTGCACTTTGACATGGTTGTATGTTACAATGACCCCGAGAGCTGCTAGGAGTTTGGAGTCCTGGATTCCAGCAGAACAGGTCAATGGGTAGATGCCAGATTAGAAGGTACTCCAGAAGAGAGGTTGAGTGATTGGCCAAAAATCTATCCTTTTTAAAAAAAATTAAATTATAGATATTTTGAAAAACAGCATGATAGAGATGCCATAGCTTTGTTTATTCTCTAAGCAACAGCATTGGAAAGACTTAGATTCACATAATTGAATACAATATGTCACAGGTAACAGCCTAGTGGTGAAGAAACAACATACAAATTTGGTGTCATCCTAATAAAAAAAAGTTTTTCATAGGGGTCATTTACTGATGCATACCAGAACCATGGACAGCTCCCGAGAAACTCTCTGAAGCAAATGAAGTATACTGTTGAGTTCTGGAATAATTTGTGCAAAAAACATAGCTTTGTACTAATCTACTGTATTCCTTAAAAAGTGGATGGCGCCTATACATTTCATGTATGAAACAGCACATGGAAGGATTTTTCTATACATAACTGCCATGAAATATTTAATTTGATAGTTGTCACCATTAGCAATCCCTTACTTGATCACTCTCACAGGTCAAGTCATAGGTTATAAAGGAGTCCATTGGTGGCTAAGAAGGCTGATTCTAGAGCTGCAGACTCTAGCAAATGCCACAGGTATTGGTTAAAGGGAAAACCGTACCATGTCATCTCAGTCTTGTTTACCTTCCTTTCATTTCTGTCATTTTTCTGCCTCTAGGCCCAAATGGCTTTTCTCAAAGTAGGTTGTACCTTCTCTCACAAGGCATTACCATATAGCTCTGTCCTGGGCTAGTATTTCCCAAGTTGTATGTCAATGCCACACTTCTTAACATTTGCCTTGAGGGTATCATTGAAGCATTTCTTCTTGCCCCTGCATGCCCTTTGTCCTTGGCTGAGTTAGGAGTATAGCAGTTGTTCTTGTAAATGTACAACAGCCATGAGCACACAATGACCTGTCTGCTGCAGTTGATGTTGAATAATCAATGCTTCCATAAGGGAATTTGCATTTGTACGATGATCCTCCCATTTTATGCCAAGGGTCTTCTCTAGGTAGCATTGGTGATGGTGTTCCAGGATTTTCAGGTGGTCCCTGTAGGTCACCCAAGCTTCACAGCCATAGAGAAGAGCTGGGATTACCATAGCCTTATGTAGTAGGAGCTTTGTTCTAGTACAATGATTACAACATCAGGGCTCAAACAAATTTGATAGTAAGGCTACTATGACTAAAACATAGAGCAGAAAGCCTGTGTAACAAGTGCCAGTATAATAATAGGAAGGTATTCTTGTTTGACCTTTAAGCTAATCCAAAGTGAAATAAATCTTCCCCATCCTTATTGTACCAGATGAACATTAAGTATCTAAATAAAGGTATATTATAAACATTATTCTATAGCCACATTTCCCAGGAGGTATATTGGTTTACCATGAGAGAAAGAACCTAATGTTCATTTTTCTTTGAAACAAGGCAATAACATTAGAAAAAGCACTTTTTAGGCATGAATTACTTTGCATTCTATTGCAGAGGATTATGCTAGTGGTGGGCTAAGTGATAGCTAACATCAATTAAGGCAACCTTTGGAATTCTAACTTGGTTGCATTTTCAGGTAGAAGGAAACCAGCTTTCAAAGGCTTGCTTCAAATAGAAAAAAGTTCAAGCAATCAAAAGAGACATATCCTTTCAGGAAAATAATTAAGTACATGGTGAAAGTAAAGCAGATTAAAAAAGACCCTAACCATTTCTTAATCCTATCTCTTGAAAGCATAAAGGGGGAGAAAAAAGGAAGAAAACATTAATAGTTTGTCAGGATTTCTCCAGAAAGTAGAAATGTTCTCACATCCAAAACCATTCCAGGAAATAAATAGAAAATAGTATCCATTTGTCATATAGCTGACAGTGATTGTTTTATGATTCCTTATTGTATTATTAATTTCCTGTAGTGAGAACTCTAGACAAACCAAAGCAAGAGTAAAGCCACAAGATCATTTCCCAGAATATCATCATTATTTTTGGTACAGATATTAAAATTTCTGATATTAATTGAAGAACAAAAGAATCTGTTCTTCTTTAGTATCATAAAAATGTTGAATCAGTGTAATTGTGACATTTAAAATCAAGGTTCAGCAGCCAAAAGATCATAAAGTGTGTTTTTTAATTTACTGGTGTTTGGTTATGCCCTCTGTGTATTAAAGTATCACTATTTCTTCACTAACTGGGCATGTCTATATGTGCAATTAATGTGCCTTAATTTATGGCACAGAAAATTCAAGTATATTAAAATGCACCTGGGTATATGTCTGAACATGTGCTCCCTACAGGAGCAGCAGGACTGCTCTTGCCCTGCTCTGCCCCCCTGCAGCAGTAAGGGAAAGCTCCAGACTCACCTGGGTGCCAGCCCCAGGCTAGCAGAGGGCACAGGAGCCAGTTCCAATCACTGTGCCAGCTGCATGACAATCTGGACTGGCCCCAATTACTGTGTGGGTGGGAGGAAGATGCCCTCAAAGCTGAGACAGTTTTCCCCATGCTGTGGAGATCAGGGCCAGCCCTGATCACAACACAGCTGGGAAGGAACTGCCCTGAAGCTGGGACAGCTCTCCCCAGCCATATTTCATTCCCCACCCTCACCCATGCTGCCTGGGTTGACCAGGAGCAAATTGCTCTCAGTCAGGGTCTACACATGCACTTTGGCACATTAATTAATGCACCATTTTTCTAGTACCTGTATTTATTGATACTAGCAAACAGCACATTACTAATTTAATGTGCAGTAATTGATGCACATGTGTAGGCAGTGATGCTTTATTGTGCATGAGATTAGACTAATGCAAAACAAAGCACCTTGTGCAGGTGGACCCACAGTCTTTTAAATTCATGATTAATGTAATGCTCACAAAATTAAGAATGAATAGCCTTGGTGTTAGCTAAGTATTGGCCAGGCATGTGTCACACAAACTTTGCACAAAAAGCTCTGCCTAGATCTGGATTTCTGTGGATCTATATTTATCTACAATAGGGCTGTGCTATAAGAGTCCTGGCATCATTTTAATTTATTTTCACTGAAGGGAAGGTTTATTAAGGTTGGGGTTTTTTTTAGTTGGTTATGCATGGATGTACTATACTAGAGGGACTGGCATGAGTGTCCTTAAATTCCATGCAAAATTGTTGCTTTTGAATGCATGGCACTTGACTCAGTGGCCCAGGAAGTCCCTTCCAGTTCTTTGTTCCTTTTAAATAATAAACATACAATATTGCAAATTAAGTACTCAGTTTTTGACATGTGAATATATTGCTACTTCTCTTAGTTTTATTATTTTGTTCAATGTAATTTGTCTTCTGTTGTGGTGTTTAGATTCTGAATAAATGTTTTCCTTCATTTCCTCCCTCCTCCTCCCCCCCCAGAAAAGAGCCCCAAACCCTAAAATATCTTAAAAACACAGTTGGAATAATTTTGTGCTGTCACTTTGCATGAAAATAAAATTCATGCTGCTAGATTAGTATTTATATTCTTTTAATCTGTCTGATCTGATGGAATCTAAACGTACCTGACCCTTCTTGGATTGACTGAGATGTTTGCATACTTCTAGAGGTCTGCATACTTCTTTTCTCTAGAATCAAGGTCTGTGGAACTCTTAACTGAAGCTATCAGTCAGAAGAAGCATGTGACAGAAGGGTTGTATGACTAGCATGAGATAAATGCAGGCTGGAAGTTGCCTTCAAAAAAAGAATTGCCTTTTTCTTATCCTGAGAGATCAGGGCTGAGGAGCTCTCAAGGAAAGGACTTGCTTATAAAGAGCTTTTACTCAAGATACCTCAGAAATTAGGCTGGCCTTAGGGGTGGGTGATGTGGTCAGGGGGATGCCACACACTCCTGGCACTCAGCAGCATTCTCCCCCAATCCTGTCCTGCCTCTGCTGATCCCTGCCCTAGGCAGGAGAAGCAATGCCCAGCCGAGCCTGCCCCCACCTCCATCCACTGCTCAGGAGGAGCTGGGCTGGGCAGTGTGCATGACAGCAGTGGTGTCTGCCTGCCTGGCATACCGTGCCACTCTGCTTCCATGTTGGACTGTGCCCTGCACCCCTGCCTCTGCCTGAAGCAGCACTGCTAACTTGGGGAGGAGGGGAGTTTCCAGAGGGGTGTATGGGAGGGTGCCAAAATACAAGTTCAAGTTCAGCCAGTTGGCTTTTTTTCCCTAACGCTGGCTCTGCTCAGAAGGAGTGCTTGTAAGAGGTGAAGGAAGTCCTTGGTTAAAAGTTTAAGAAAAGGCCATTTGAGAAATGTTAGAAATAGCCCTGAGGAAAAAATGGAATTTTATAAATGAGGTTGGAGTGGATTGATATTTTGTTAGGGCCTCCAAGTGAAGATGTAGATGTTGTTAGCAAGGGGAGGTTCTAGAAAGGTTCTAGCATTCCATGAAACCAAAGCCCAGCAGCTAATTCAGTCTACATTGCAGCAAATGTGGAGCTTCCAGCAGGAGCTGCACCAGTCTGCAGGTGAAGTATAAGAGCTCACTGTGTATGCTTTGCACAGTCACTATACCACCCCTAGGTCTGCCCCTGTTTGCAGCTGAGGACAGCTCTGGGAATGAACTATCTAATCTGTAGAAAACTGCATACACAATTTAAATGTGTAAGCCTTAAAGAGTGACAAGAATTGATAATGTGAACTGTTAAAATAATGGTCAGGATATACAAATGACAAATCTGTCTTTGAAGTGAACTATATTTATTGTATATTTTTGGCCCCTTGTCCTTTCTTATAATCTGTTTCATTATATAATCACAGAACAAACATATGCAGTAAAAAGTGTTATGTGTACATCTAAAATTATACTGATAGAAAAAGTTAACCCTACCTCCTCCTCAGAGTTAGAAATAATCTTGAGAGGCAGTAAAAACTTACTCTATATGGGCCTAAATGGCTGAGAATGTTTGGAAGTGCTAGGTGTGATCAGCACTAGAAGCTGTCTGTGTATAGCAGCAATATACTTCTGTGTCACCCACCTTTGTAAAGAAAGTGGCAGCAGGAGAGGACAAGGAAGAGTTTCTGAATGAAGAAGTGCTGTAGAATGCAGAAGGTACAAAACTGTCCATGGGGCAGGGGTAACCTTTAAAAAAGTTTTATACTAATTTTTAAAGTACAACTGGTATGGATGACAGTAAGAGAAATGAATGACTTATAAATATTAAAGTAAACAAGATTCCTAAAAGCAAGTAGCATTGATATGTAAGAACTACAATTTCATGATTTATCTTTTTTAAATTATATTCCTACTGAAAAAGCTACTTTGGTATGCTCTGTGAGCTCCTTAGAAAAGTAAATAAAATTACTGAAAAAAAATGCATGCTTAGATTTGTGGAGTAGGGTTTGATAAAGTAACTTGAAATCAAACTATAAGTGCACCTGTTTACCTATCAACCTCCAAGTTTGCACCAAAATGCAAGAAAAAAAGCTGTCAATGCATCATTAATGTTGAAATTTTAATTACACAAAAGTAGAGGAAAAAAAGAACTCTCAATGAAGGTTTCCACAGCAACCTCAGCTATGTAGCTCAATTCAGCAGCTTCTATTCTGTTTCATTACATAATCATAGAACAGGTATGCAGCAAAAAGTATTATGTGTAAATCTAAAGTTATATTTTAGGGAAAAAGTGTTATATTACCATAAGTTATATATAGTACAACTTATTTACAAATATTTTCTGGAAGAGTTATATAAAGAATGTTGTTCTTCTGCAATATTCCTGGGGGTAATTATTGAAGAAACAGCTAAATTATCAGGAAATCAGTGGGATATAAAACTTCACTGCTATTTTAGGAAACACTTTGAATGACAATTCCTTCAAATTTGACTTTTCTGCCAGGAATTAAAATCTGATTGCTTTAGATCAGAATAGAAATTGTAGATGAAAGTGAACATTTACTACAAATATATGGATAACTACTTTTCTTACTAGCTATGTAAACAATGTCAAGTCCTATTTAAAAGCTTGTCAAATGATTTAAAACCTCCAAATTGTAGGATTATACAGCTTTCAGAACTGCATGTCACATTACCTAATGTGATATTGTTATGTGGAAAAAGATCTTATTCTAATGCTTAGATAAATGTCCTGATTTTCATTCAATTAAAATCTCAACTTTAATATTACAATATTCTGTTAATCATTTTTAAAGAAAGAAGGGTTTGAAGAAAAATGCATTTCACAACTATTGAATCATAGAGAAATAGGGCTGGAAGAGACCTACGGAGGTCATCTAGTCCAGGCCCTTGCCTGAGGCAGGATCATCCCTATCCAAACCATCCTATACAATCCATACTCTAAACTCTATGTAAGACTACCATAAACCCTGACACAACATGGACCTAACTCCCTAACCTGCCAGAGGTAAAGCAGGGGAACCATAGCAGCAAATATCCTGCTTCTATGAAATATTGTCAATACATGCTCAAGAGATTCCAAGTAGATGCCCCTTGCTACTGAGGAAGGCAAAAACCCCAGCAGTCCATACAATTTGACCATAGGATAAAATTCCTTCCTGGCGACCCTGAGCAGAGGGGTACGACCTGCTAGCTGGGCACTTCCATCTTTGGTCCTAGCAAGAGCACTGACCTACCCCAAAGTTTGGAGTCTTGGCTGTAGCCAACACCCTCTGCTTCTGAGGAAGACTTAAAAACTCTGTGACACAAGTAGCAGAAAGTGGGAGCAGCAGCTACCAACAAAGCCCAGAGCATGGGAAATAACCAGAGAAGAACACAGGCATAACTATATCTACATGATCCCCAACCAGTGGCTGCCCCAAACTCTTCTTGAATACCTCCAATGATGGAGAGTCCACAACTTCCCTATGCGGTCTATTCCATTGCATCACTGTCCTAATAGTTAAGAAGTTTTTCTGAATATCCAATCTAAACTTACTTTACTGCAGCTTCAAGACATTGGCCCACATTCTCCTCTCTGCTGCAAGAAAGAAAAGATGTTTTTCTTCTTTATAGCAGCCCTTCATGTATTTGAAGACTGCTATCGTGTTCCCTCTTAAACACCTTTTTTGCAAGATGAACATCCCTAGCTCCTTTAGCCTCTCCTCACATGACCTGCTGCCCAAGACTTTTATTATATTTGTTGCCCATCACTGAACCCTAACTTCTTCATACCCCTTTTAAAATGTGGATCCCAGAACTGCTTACAGCACTCCAAATGAGGTGTAACCAGTGCTGAGTAGAGAGGCACTAGTATCCCCTGTGCCTTGCATCTAATCATTCCCTTGGTGCATCACAAAACCACATTCATCTTTTTTGCAGCTGCTTACACTGCAGATTTCATAGACATTAGGGCTAGAAGGGACCTCAGAAGATCATCAAGTCCAGCCCCCTACCCCAAGGGCAGGAAGTCAGCTGGGGTCATAGGATCCCAGCAAGATAACCATCCAATTTTCTCTTGAAGGTGTTCAAAGTAGGTGCTTGAACCCCTTCCAATGGCAGGCTATTCCAGACCTTGGGGGCTAACTCAGACAGTAAAGAAATTCTTCCTTATGTCCAGCCTAAAATGGTCATAGAGGAGTTTATAACCATTCGACCTTCTTGTCCCTTGGGGCTCTGGTGAACAAACGTTCCCCCAGATCCTGGTGGACACCCCTTATAAACTTACAGGTGGCCACCAGATCACCGCTAAGCCTGCGCTTTTCCAGGCTGAAGAGTCCCATAGCTCTCAGCCTGTCATCGTAAGGTCTGTTTTCCTCGCCTCTGATCATGTGTCTGGCTCTTCTCTGGACTCTCTCAAGCTTTTCCACATCCTTTTTGAATTGTGGAGCCCAAAACTGGACTCAGTACTCCAGCTGCGGCCTCACCAAGGCTAAGTACAATGGGAGAATGACATCTTGGGAGTTGCTTGGGAAGCATTTATGGATGCAAGTCAGTGTTTTCCTCACTTTACTAGCTGCAGCATCACATTGAAGGCTCATGTTCATCTTGTGGTCAATCAGGACCCTCAAGTCCCTTTCATCCATAGTGCTAGCCAGTGTAGCACTGCCGAGCCTATAAGGATGCTGCAGGTTTTTCCTCCTAAGGTGGAGAACCTTGCATTTTTTGGTGTTAAACACCATTGGGTTCTCATCCATCCATTTCCTGAGCCTGGCGAGGTCAGCCTGGATCGCCCTCCTGTCCTCAGGTGCGGATGCTTTACCCCAAAGTTTGGTATTGTCGGCGAACTTGGCCAGTCTGCTTCTGACTCCAATGTCCACATCATTAATGAAGGCGTTGAGTAGTGTTCGCTCAAGGACAGAGCCTTGAGGGACCCCACTGGTCACAGCATACCACAACGATTTGTCTTCTGCCAATCACCACCCTCTGGGTCCCACCACGGAGCCAATTCCCCAGCCAGTGGATCATGGTGGATCCAAGGCCGCAGTTAGCCAGTTTTGCTAAGATGTGATCCTGGGATACCAGATGGAAGGCTTTTTTAAAGTTGAGATATACGACATCCATCTCCTCTCTATTGTCCAGGTGATAGGTCACCTGGTCATAAAAGGAAATAAGATTGGTCAAGCAAGACCTATCCACAACAAACATGTGCTGGCTGTTCCTCAGGATGTTGCCATCAGCCAGTCTGTTAAGAATGGCCTCTTTAATAATCTTTTCTAAGACCTTCCCTGGGATAGAGGTCAGGCTGATGGGCCTGTAGTTTGCTGGATCCACTTTCCTCCCTTTCTTGAAGATAGGCTCCACATTGGCCAGATGTGTAATGAGTCTGTAGTCTACCAAGACTTCAAAGTCCTTTTTCATAGTGCCGCCATCCAGCCATGTTACTTATTTTATGTGTGTGTTTTGGATTATTCTCCTGAGGTGTAGTACCTTGCATTTGCCCACATTAAACTTACTTTAATTATCACAAAATCATAAAACATAGGGTTGGCAGGGACCTCAGGAGGTCATCTAGTCCAGCCCCTGCTCAAAGCAGGACCATCCCTAACTATATAATCCCAGACAAGGTTTTGTCTAGCTTTTTTTTTTGACCCTAGATCCTAGGGTCTTAAAAACCTCCAAGGATAGAGATTCTAACACCTCGCTGGATAGCCTGTTCCAGTGCTTTACTACCCTCTTAGTGAGAATTTTTTTCCTAATATTTAACCTAAACTTCCCTTGTTGCAACTTGAGACTAATTGAACTTTCTCACAGTAATTTATCCGTTAGTGTAAACATGTTTATATTTATTTTCCAGTCTCAGAAAATTACTTGGAAATTTTCATAAAGCTAGTACCCAAGTTAAATGTCTTAGAAGTTCCATTATGAAAACACTCAAGGTTGCAAGATGTAAACACCATCTCAACTGATAAAAAAACTATTCATATATGAGGCACATATAAAGAGAACAAACAACATTATTTATTTTCATGTGACCTGATATATATATTTACATTATAATTAAAATATGTAAATTTAACTTCCTGAACTCCTCTAACATGGTGATGCTCTAAGAGGACATGGACCATAAATATTCCTGTGCTGCCTACTGTGTCACATAAGTATTCTCTAATATATAACCATAAATTTATGGGAACCCATATTTTTTAGTTTGAATCCTATTGTCAGGATGGATGAATTATGCAAGGACTACTATGAAGCTTATAGACAATAAAGGCTTTGTCTTCATCTCTACATCCAACATTCTCTTCACTGTTGGGTAGCTTGATGCTATATTGTATATCTGCTTTAATATGCAATCACTTGGAGCTCCAAATAATTTGGCATACTTTAAGAAGAAATCAGAATGTAAATCATTATAGGCGGTGTGGTACATTTCAGAGAATCATAAAAAACTGGGACTGCAAAGGACCTCAGGAGGTCTTCTAGTACAGCCCCTACTCTTGGCAGGCTCATTCCTGACTAAACCATCTCAGTCAAGCATCTGTTTAAATTGCTCTTAAAAAAATCCAAAGATGGAGAGTCCACAACCTCTCTGGGTGACCTGTTCCAATTCTTAACCACTCTCATAGTAAGAAAATTATTTCTAATATCAAACCTAAATTTCCCTTTGTGTTCTTTAAGATCCATGTTTCTTCTCCTGTCCCCTGTGGTCACAGCAACTATGTAGGTTATCTTCGTTCTCCATATAGCCATCCTTCAGGTATTTGAAGATTTATCAAAACTCCTCTCAGTCTTCTCTTTTCTGAACTAAATAATTCCATTTTTTCAGCTTTTCCTCAGAAGTCATATTTCCCAAATCTCTTATCATTTTGGTTGCTTTGGATTTTTTTAATTGGTCCATATCTTTCTTTAAATGTGGGGCCCAAAAGTGGAAACATTATTCCAAGTAAGACCTCACTAGTGCCAAATAGAATAGAAGAATCAATTTGTTTGACTTGTAACTGACATCCTGGTTAATACAGCCCGGTATACTGTTGTTTTTTTGCAGCAAAGGCACAATGTTGGCTTATATTCAGCTTATGGTCTACTATGACCCCTAGGTCCTTTTCTACAGAAATGCAGCCTAGCCAGTCATTCCCCAGCCTGTATTTGTGGATGTGATTATTCCATCCTAAGTGCAGAACTTTATACTTGTTCATATTGAATTTGATTTGATTTATTTTGGATCATTTTTGTTTTTCAAGGCCATGCTAAGCCCCACCCTCCAATGTGCCTGTTTATCTACCTACCTACTATGAAACTATGAATTGTATTAAATGAACACAAGATCTAGCTTGATTTAATACTTAACTTTCTTAGCTGAGGTTCACAGAAATGAATGCAAACACTTTCTCCCAAGTCATAGAAGGGATCAGATTTGAATTTAATGATTATTTTTGGTTGTAAACAAAAACAAATAACCCCCCAATACACATTTCATCCATACACATAGATGTAACAACCAGGTTTTGCCCCCTGAGCAGCACCAGAGCCGTGCTGGCAGCTGGCCTGAAGAACGCTACCAACCCATCCATCCTGACAGATTTTTTCTAGAAATAGGACAAGGAAGTGTGTAGGTGGGTTGGGCAAAGGGGGATATTACCACACGAGGGTTCCTGGGCTTGTGCCTTTCCCTCCCAGGAGCCCCAGTCCTGGGAGCTGTTTATTCTTGAGGTTTCAAGGAAAACCAAGGCTACGGCCCTGAACCTCGTGTGGAAACTCCTGCCTCACCTCACAGGCTCTTAAACCAAATTGCCAGTGGGATGAATAAAGAAGTGAGGATCCGAAGGTACCGCGTGATGTGCGTGGGGAGACCTCCCCGCGCCAGGCGGTCTGTGCCAGCCACGTGCTCGTCGTGGGGGGCTTGACGGACGCAAGGGACAGCTCGGCCGAAGCCCGTGACAGGGCGCCTGCGCATTGGCCGCGCGCGGCTCGCCGTCGTCATGGCGACAGGCGACAGGCTCCTCCCCGGGCCCCTCCCCGCTGCCTCGCGCCCGCCTCCCCCCGCAGGACTCGTGCGGTCTGGGCCGCGGGCGCGCGGGAAGGCGGGGAGCGTCGGCGCATGCGCAGGAGGCGGCGGTGGGGGCGGCGGCAGCGCGAGTCCTTCGGCGGCGGTGGCAGGAGGCGGCAGGCGCCGCGCAGCCCCCCGGGCCGTTGGCGGCGGCAGAGCGGGGACGCGAGAGCTGCCCGATGCGCAGCATTGAGGCACCGGGGGAGCCCCGCGCCGAGCACCCTGCCGCCCCCGCACCGGCCCCGGCCCCGGCCCGCGGGGCGGCCCTGCCCCTGCCTCTGCCCCTGCCCCGGGGGCGGCGCGGAGCAGCGGCCCCGCCGCCCGCAGGAGAAGCCGCCCCCGCTCCATGAGCGGCGCTCACCCGCGCCGCTCGGCGACGGGGGGACGGCGGCCGGCGGCGGCGGCAGCATGTGGACCCCGACCGAGGAGGAGAAATACGGCGTGGGTAGGTCCGACCCCCGGTGTCCCGCGGCGACCCCGGCTGCGGCGGCTGGAGTGGGAGTGGGAGTGGGGGCGGCGCGGGATGGCAGTGGTCGTGTCGCTCGCGGGGGAGGCGGGAGCGAGTGCGACAGCGCCCCCGCCCAGCGGCAGGTGCGGGCCCGGCGACCGGTGCCTCCGCGCGGGGGCAGCGCGGCCTGCGGGCGCCGCCTCCCCCTGGGGCCGCGGGCCGGAGCGGGCGGGCGGCGGCGGCCGGTGCCAGCCCCTCGCTGACAGGGTCGGGAAAGCCCGAGTGTGCGTGTGCGCTTCCTGCGCTCTCGTGCGGAGGGGTCGGGGGGCGTCAGGGCCCCACGGACAGGGCCAGACTGCAGGAATAATCAGAAAACGAGTCTCTTCGGCCTTAATCTACTTATGCGCACGGTTCCCTCTCCTCCGGCTCGTTTAATCGGCGGTTTAGGATGATCTTGTTTATGTGGATGAGTTGGGAGAGAGAGGGAGCCGCTGCTGCTGGGCCGTCAGGGGGCGCCGGCGATGCACCTGCTGCGAGTCCCGGGCTCCTTCCAGGGAAGACGAGACGCAGCGGAGATGCGCGGTAGAGCCTGGTGCTGGTCCCGGCCGTGGGGATGGTTTTGACACCTGGATGCGAGGGTGGCGCTACTTGTTCTGCTAGCCCAGAGGAGCGAGTGCTGTGGCTTATTTTCCTCTAGCTCAAACTGCCTGGGGTGCAGATTGGTAAAGAGAAAGAGGACGGGAGCAAATCTTTGGAAGCTTTAGGGGCCGGGTGTTCGCTCTTGTTTTGAAAGTCGTGTTCAGGGTTGTCATATTTATACACACATGCTACACACATTCCCATTGTGTGCAAACCCTACAATGTAGAATAATGTCAGTGAATCTTTTTTGGGGGGGAGCACAAGGGTCAAAGTGGTGAGACTAGATAGTGCAGTTCTGTATAATGTACTAAGGAGATATAAGGTGACTATTTCCTTAATGTCAGATTTTGTAGTAAAATATCAATGATGCTGCAGATAAAAGTAGATTGTATATAATTTCTGGTAGTATTGACTATTTATTAGGTTGTTTGACCAAAGCCTTACTTACTAATTCTGTACAGTAAATGACACCAAACTCCCTAGCACTTTTCTGGTAACAGACATTTCACTTCAGTAAACATTTTGCATATGTCAAACACTTGGTGTATTTTTTTTTAAGAAACAGTTGTTGATCTCATCAAATTGAAAGTTGATATTTCTAGAGCATGGGGGGTACCTCCCCCCATCTCCCCAGCCCTTTTTGACATAGTATGTTGGCAACTGATGGAAGCTTCAGTAATAGTTGACATTTGACCATTTTAAAATAGTCTTTGTGGCACGTAGAAGGACCACTGATGAAATATATCTATGTATTTTCAGGTAATTTGTGACCTTCTGCAATCAATCTATATATATTCTGTGTTTATATAGTTGGTTAAATAAGTTTAATTGATTTTATGTATAAAAGGGCAAAATTTAGTTGTATAAGAAATGTAGTTATGTAAGATGCTTATTTACTCCTAGAGATGCATGGGTTAAATGCAAAAATGTGTGGCTATATATTGGTAAGGCTGCACATTGAAAAAAACCACAATCTTGGAAATGCTGAATTTGGGTGTCTATAGGTTATAACCATTATGTTTAACAGTAGTGTTGTGAAGTATGTGCTTCAGCCACCAGAAGAGCCTAAATCAAGTCGTCTTGTAATATTACATGGGATTTGTGTTCTCTTTTTACTCTAAGTGATTTTTCTGATGCTTCCGACATTAGATTTATAAATGTTTTCTATTTATTAAAAAACCCCCAACAACTCATTACTCAGTTCATTTTATTTTATTCAACAACAACGATAGATTGTGTGGCTCTAGCTAGCACCATGTGAAAGATTTTAGTTTTCTTGCATTGGCTTAACTTTGCTTCAGAATGACAGCAAACACAGGAAAATCACATCTGTAGACCTATTCAATTCTATAACATGGTTGTGATAAAACTAAAAGCTTTTGCCCAGATGGGAAAGTAAATGTTGAGGTACTTGTACATTGTCCTTGCATTCTAGTAAGGATACATCCCTTTTTAAATTGGACTACCAACATGAAGCTTGATAGGTTTTAATTCTTGGCCCCTTTTGATTTCTTATAACATCACACAGATGTTTCTAAATAAAATGTATGTGTTCTGCTTTAAGCAAAATACATTACATTGCTTTTTAATTAAACCCGAGGCTGGGAGAATGAAGATGAAATCGCTATGTGGACTGTGAAAACAGGGGACATAATGAAACTCCTATAGTTATAGGTGTATTCCTGTAGTAATGTTTTTTTCTGTAACCTAGTTACATTCCCCTTCTCACCCCCATCCCTCTAATGTTAGTCTCTCACTTGGGTGATTTGTATTTCCCTACTGGCTTTGTTATCTTTTTGGATTCACAATCCTAAACATTACTAATAAAATTCAGTCTGCTTCCTTGTTGAGACCTTGCCACCCCAGTAAGCAACCAGTCCTTGACTTAAAGGGTTTTGATGCTCACTGGCTCAGCTTTTTCCTTGCTCTTGTTTAACTTTATCTTTCTTGCTATCCGACATACATACTTGTCCATCTACGAGTTGAGAATATGCCGTTTGCATCTGGGGCTATATACTTATCTCACTATTAGTGGGAATTGGGTTGTTCTGTGAGAGGCGTGTCATTCCTTCTTTTACTGGTGTTTGCTCCTATCTTTGGTAAAGGCATGACCTCACTAAATTCAGGTGTCAGGTCCAACTTAAAACAGTAAAGGTTTGCTAAAAGGTTGTACTCTACATTTCTACATACTGGATAAGCATGTGATTTGCTTAAATGGGTAACACAATATCCTTTCCAATCTGTTGCCTGTCCCTTACATTGTAACACACTGGGTTATTTGCATTTCAGCTTAATACCTAGTATCTGTCTATTGTGCAACTTAATTGTACTCTGGTTAACTGGATTGTAACTGTAACTGTCTATTTTGTAATTAATTGTACTCTGTTGAACTGTGCCAGAAGCAGGGCAGTTGCAGCAGATGTCAAAAGGTTGCTATTTAAAGCCTGGCAAATGACAGGAGCTAGTGAGTTTCACTGCTGCTCTTTCCCATAATGTTCAAGGTATCTTATAGCAGCCCTGATAATCACTGTTTGAAGCCTTGAGAATGAGGAGAGCTAGGCAGTTTCGGGGCTGCTAATACCACAGCACTGACAGTGCTGTAAACAATGTTCCTTAAGGATATTGGGCTCTTGGTACTGTAGTATTAGCTGCCCGGCTACCCATTAGCTCCTCCTAATATCCAGGCTTCTAATAGCACCTCAGAATTGAAACAAGGAATGCTAGTCAGTTTCATAGTTTCTGGTCAGGGTAGATTTGAGTTAAATAGATTTAAATTGTGATTTATATTACAATTTAAAGCACTGATCAGGAAGCCTCGATTTAATCATTGCTTTCTACAAAAAGTGCATTCTTGTTGTTTGAGATCCTTGATTCATTTCACTTCTTGGAATGTTGCACTTACAGAGAGAGGAAAGGGCTTGACCATGTGTATACAAACTTGCAGAGAGACAAGAGGGCTGGTGGGTAGGTAATCAGGTCTGTTATCTCTCATCTCCATATAGTGCTGTTAACAAGGATGTTATCTCTGGGGAAACAAATCCACAGCTTGAGAACTGAAAGTAAGCATCACAGAGATGCTTAATGGGATCTTTTAGACTGAGCACTGAGTCCCATTGGGTAGAGTGGTTTTCTGTAATCTTTACTAATCTATAGAGAAACTTCTGGGAACCCTGTAAGATTGGGCACCTAACAGGGCCAGTTGTGACCTATTTATAAAACTTCTAAAATCTTACATGAATATATTGTCTCAAATAATTAAAAATAATATAGACTATTATATTTATTTTTATAATTATATTATTATAATAATGTATTTTATTTATATATAGAGAGTATATAATTTGAAGTTCTGACCCTATTCCATGATTGATGATATTTTTGAGCTTTAATGCATCTTAAGTTAGAACTATATATAAGTTTGTTTTTTAAATAAGTGTCTTTAAACATCAAAATTATGATTAAATAAAAAAACTGATTTAAATAAAAATCCATTTAATTTTTTAAATTTTTTTATGTTATTTTTATCCATCCTGCTTCTGGTACTACCACTCTGATAGTGGTGTGTACTTAATAAGCATTCCTTTTTGCATTAAGCTTGAGTTATTGGTAAGTTTGGGTTAACCTTTTTCAGGACCAGGGCCATTCACTTAAATAGAGTACATCATATAGCTGCACTGCTGCTATAGATGCAACTTCTACGAGCCCAAAGTGTTCTGTCATCCACCCCTCTCCCTCCATGTACAACTTACATTGCTTCTGTGAATGAAATAAATTCTGGCATCAAAGGCACTTTTCTGCTGGTAAAAATTGCATCTACACTAGACTTTTACTGGTGTAAATGTATTTAAAACCAACCATTCCTCTGAATACAATAGAAACTATATTGGTCTACTGCCCAGGCCTTTCAAATGTTCAAAGGAAAATGGATGTTTCAAATTCTCAGCTACCTCAAAGGTTACTCTTTGTAAGAGGCTGTACATTTCATGCACTTATTGGTCTAGCTACCTTGACCCAAAGTTGATAACCTTACTGGAAAAAATGAATATTGATTTGATAATTTTACTGGAAAAAAAATGAAGTTTAGAAGTCTTCTCTGAACAGGACTTCTCCCAACATGTGGGTCTAGAATTTCCTTTGGTCTTTCTCTGCCCTTTATACCTTTATTTCCAGAGGTAGAGATCTAAGACTAGAAGGTGTGGGTAAGTCTTTTTGCTGACCTGGACATCAGTGCTCCTCTGACAGTCCTGAAGTCTCTCTGTTTTAAAAATGCCCTTCTAGTCATAAAATAAAGAAATCCTCAAAGTTCAGGTATGAACTTTACTATATCACTCATCTCATGGAAAACATACTTTATAATATTATATTGCATAGGTATCAAAGGATATTCTTTCATGTAGTCAGAAGGAAATTCCTCTTACGTTAAAAGAAGAATTTCAGGAAATTTCCCTCTCTCCGCACTGGCTGTCTGTATGGATTCTAACTTGCTCCATTTGTGAACTTTCAAATTCTAAGTCTTTTCCCAAGTAGACTTTCAAATTTTAAAAGACAAGACTTTCAAACTGCTTAAAGACAAGCAGTTCTTTTGGGTGGTATTACCTCCATGGGCATCTTAGTATTCAAGCAGGAGCTCAGTTCCTTTATGGATAACACTTCTATCTGGAATGCGTTTTACAATGCAAGAGTGACTGCTTGGGGTGTTCCATGCAGAAATCAACCCCACGTTTTCTGGTTCTAATAGTGCCAGACATTTTATGCAGGGAAGATTGACATGATCATTCCAATTTTATCTGGTTAAGTAAGACTAACGATTAAAGCAGAGCTATATACACTTATTACACATGATTAAATTTAAAGTTTGGATCAAAATCCCAAGTTCGCATCCAAAACACTAGTTCCTATTTCTGTTATCAGTAGAGTACTGGTGCAAAGCTTAAATTCTCAAGCAAATCCTCCTTGCCGGTAGTGCTGCCGAGAACTTGTGGTGCTTGGGCAAAGTACCTGAAGATTTGGAAGAGGGCCAATGTGGTGCCTATTTTCAAGAAAGGAAGGAAAAAAGATTCAGGAAACTACAGGCCGATCAGTTTGACCTCAATCCCTGGAAAGATCTTTGAAAAAGTATCCAAGAAACAATTCTTGACAGGCTAACAGAAGGCAACATTCTGAGGGATAGCCAGCATGGGTTTGTTGCAGCGAGGTCTTGCCTGACCAACCTCATTTCCTTCTATGGCCAGGTAACGCATCACTTGGACAAAGGGGAAAGAGGTTGATATCATATATTTGGACTTTGAAAAAGCCTTTGACCTGGTGTCCCATGATGTCCTCATGGAAAAATTGGCTAACTGTGGCCTCAACTACCCTACAGTGTAATAGCTGGTGAACTGGCTCTGAGGTTGGACCCAGAGAGTGGTAGCTGATGGAACCATATCTACATGGCACTTGGTGACCAGTGGTATCCCCCAAGGCTCCGTTCTCAGACCTGTACTCTTTAACATTTTTATAAACAGTTTGGACCCTGGTTAGCAAACTGGCTAAATTTGCTGTTGACACCAAACTTCAGAGAAGTGTCCATACTTGAGGATAGGCTGGTGATCCAGGTGGACCTTGATAGATTTACAAGGTGGGCAGATGTAAACCTGATGGTATTCAATATGGGGAAATGCAAGGTGATGCACCTCAGGGGGGCGGGGAGGAGGAAACCCGCGTCACACTTATAGGCTCAGTCATGGTACACTCATAGATTCATAGATTGTAGAGTCGGAAGGGACCAAAATGGATCATCATGTCTTACCCCCTGCCCCTGGCAGGAAAGAGGACCCAGGTCAGATGACCCCAGCCAAGTGACTATCTAGCCTCCTCTTGAAGACCTGCAAGCTAGGTGATAGCACCACCTCTCTTGGAAGCCCATTCCAGATTCGGCCACTCTTACTGTGAAAAATTTCTTCCTAATATCTAACCTAAATCCATTCTCAACTAATTTACACCCATTATTCCTAGTCACTCCCTGGGGACTGTTTACCTTAGTAAACAGCGCTTCCCCTATGCCCTGTTGACCTCCCCTAATAAATTTATAGGTGGCCACAAGATCTGCCCTCAGCTGTCTCTTGTGAAGGCTGAAGAGATTCAGCTCTTTCAACCTCCCCCCATAGGGTCTGTCACAAAGGCCACTAATCATGTGAGTGGCCTTCCTCCGGACCCTCTCCAGATTCCCCGCGTCCCTCTTGAAGTGTGGCACGCAAAACTGGACACAGTACTCCCAATTGTGGCCTGACCAGTGCTGCATAGAGGGGGGAGCATCACCTCCTTTGTTCTACTAGTCATGCACCTGCTAATGCATCACGAGGTGCAATTGGCCTTGTTGATGGCCTCGTTACACTGCTGGCTCATGTTCATCTTGGAGTCAGTTATGACTGCCAAGATCCCTCTCTGCCTTTGAGCTGCTGAGAAGGACACTCCCTAACCTATAGGTGTGCTGGGGGTTCCTCCTTCCCAGGTAGGAATACCTTACATTTATCTTCATTAAATTACATCCTATTTCTCTCCGCCCATTGATCCAACCTGTCCAGGTCAGCCTGAAAATGCTCCTTACTCTCCAGTGTACTAACTTTGCCCCATAACTTGGTATCATCAGTGAACTTGGGAGAAGGTGCTCTCTATGCTCTCGTCCAAATTGCTGATGAAGATATTGAATAATATTGGTCCGAGGACTGAACCCTGCGGGACCCCACTGCCCACCTCCCTCCAGGTCGAGAAGGAACCATCCTCCACCACTCTCTGGGTGCGGTCGCTAAGTCAGTTGGCCACCTACCTGACCATGCAGGTGTCCACTCCACAGTCTCCTAGCTTCCCAATGAGGATAGGGTGGAAAGCTCTGTCAAAGGCCTTTCTAAAGTCCAGGAAGATGACATCAGGCTCGGCTCCCATATCCAGGCAGTGTGTGACCTGGTTATAGAAGGCTACAGGGTTTGTCAGGCAGGATCTACCTGTGACAAACCCGTCCTTGAATGGTTTCCATGAAATACGTGAAACCGCCACTCGCTAGCACCATGGCCAAAAGAGATTTGGGGGTCATGACTGATCACGTGAACCACCAATATGATACCGCAGCTGGCAAAGCAGACAAAACTCTGGCTTGCATCTACTGATGCTTCTCGACCAAGACCCAGGATGTCATCCTTCTGCTGTACTCAGCCTTGGTGAGGCCACATCTCAAGTACTGCATCCAATTCGGAGTTCCACAACTCGGAAAGGACGTGGAGAAGTTTGAAAAAGTCCAGAGGAGAGCCACATGTATGATCAGAAGACGAGAGAAACAGGCCTTAGGGAAAGAGGCTGAGAGGCATGGGACTCTTCAGCCTGGAGAAGCGTAAGCTCATGGGAGTCTTGGTGGCAGCCTGTAAGTATGTAAGGGGTGTGCTTCAGGATCCAGGGGAATGCCTATTCACCAGAGCACCCCAAGGAATAACAAGGTCCATTGGTCACAAACTCCTGCAAGACTGTTTTTGACTGGACATAAGGAAAAATTTCTTTACTGTCCAAGTCCCCAAAGTCTTGAATAGACTTCCCCCAGAGTTGGTGCAAGCACCTACTGTGGACACTTTTAAGAAACAGTTGGATGCTTACATTGCTGGGATCCTTTAACCCTAGCTGACTTCCTGTCCCTTGGGCAGGGGGCTGGACCCAGTGATTTTATGAGGTCCCTTCTGGTCCTAATGTCTATGAAATCTATGAAAAGGATGCTGTGGAAGCCTCTATAGTAATCAAGCTGGCTGTTTTCTTTTTGACCAGTTCCGCAATCAGTATTCTAAGACTTAAAATGTAAACCCAAAGGAGCTGTCTTGCTATTCTATAGCATTAGTAATTTTGAGCTCTTCAATGAAAAAGGGATGTATCAGTACTATTTATATTTAGGGACCTACTTAATTGGCAATTTCATGGATTTCATGGAAACCGTTCAATACACAAAATTAACAACAACAAAAACTTAATAAAAATAAAATGACTCCTCAGTGGGAGACAGTAGTCTCTGCTGCCAGGAGAAGATGGCGCTGGCTTGTGGGGGTGGCATGAAGGCCAGAAGACAAGATGGCAGCTGCCTCCTTGTTTCTTCTCCTCTCCTCCAAGCCTCTCCACCAGTCAGTGCCAAGGGGTGGGGCTCCACAAAGGCCAGCCAGCAATCAAGATGGCAGGCACAGTCTTGTACCTTCTCCCTCCTAGGGCCTCCTTCACCAATCAGTGCCAAGGCATGGGGCCTCCCTGCCAGTCAGTGTCGAAGGGTTGGGCTGCCATGAAATGGCCATGGAATTAGAACTTTATGCCATGATCAACCTGCAAAAATTGGTAAGTAGCCTTGCAATTTAGATAGACCCCTATTTATAATGAATACTTTTTATGACTAATGAAATTTCAAGAGTTTCAATGGTATTTTAGGATTATTTCAAATGGTGCAAACAGTATTTTAGGATTATGTTTAAAACCATTAAAATCTTATTCCATTCTGAGGTTCAAAGACCTGAACAATCAAATTACCTTTACCTTTAAAAGTGATTTTTTTCTTTTTCTCTCTCGAACATGCTCTGTCTAATTAGCTTGGAGAGGCAAACATATTTTGGATAACCTATTAGCTTATATATTCTAACTGACTTGCAGCCTATATTTCTTCCTTTTTCTGTTCCCATCAAAAATACCCCTAAGCCCATTTCACAGCATAAAGCTACCTTAGATTTATTCATCAATAGCTAATATAATTCAGCCCACATTAGTCAGACGGGTATAAAAAGCTTCTTTTATAAGGGAAGCTGTTCTGCTATGGTAGTGATGGCTTTGTCTCTCTTGCAGCTGTTACCACTGCTATTGAATACTTGGTTACCAGCTAAATCTATCAAATGGTATCCAGGCAAATAATATGAAGCTACTTCTGTTCCAGTCAGGTTCCAAAGTGGATCCAGGATCCTTTGCATATCTTAATCCTAGCTACCTAATCTGGATCTGTTAATATTCAGTAGGTCTAAATCCAGACAACTCATATGTTTCCAGGTCCATCTCTGATGGGTTTTAACTGTTTCTTAGCTTCTCCGATCACGTGAATTGGCATCTGTCAGGAGAAGAAGCACTGGTCTCCAAGATCTGTAGTTCTGAGGCTACAGTGGTTGGACAGAGGCGGCATAAGTTGACTCAGCATAACTTCTCTGAAGTGATTTCACAAATTGCCATCTCTTTAAAACAAAACATTTTTCTGAACTAAGCAAATGTTGTTTTCTTTTGTTTTTAGTTCTGGTAACTAACTCAACAAATATGTCACTATATAAATGAAGGTCAGCAAATTTCACTTAGCAGCCCCCAAAATATAAATCTGGCAAAATGTCATCTGGTTATGCCATTTTGTGGAGTATTATCACAGGATATTCTGATCATGATCTTGGTGAAATGCTGAACAGTAAAAATTGTCCATTTCATAAAACCTGAATTTAAACACCCAACATTTAAAAAATCAAAATAGAGTTCTGTGTTGAAGTATAAACATAATCGAACATTCAGTTTTACATTTCACTTTAATTTTGGTTAGCAAATGAACAAAGGTGTTTTTGACACGATTCCTTTTTTCCACTGATGAGGAAAAACCAAAATAGCTGCTAAACTGACCCTTTTAGAAATAAGGTGTGGAAAGAGAGGTTTAATCTTAATGCAAAACTAGGGTATTTAAATCTTTATGCGTCTAGACAAATTGAGTGGTCATCACAACAGAGAGATTTATCTTGGCATTAAGAAAACCTGATGACCTGAATTCATCTTGGATTTGTTTTTGGTATGCAACTGGGACCCTTCTTGAATGGGCTGATAATGTCCAGAACAGTTAATTCCAACAGATTTAGGACTGGAGACTGGGGAGAGTACTTGGAAGAATAATTTAAAACCCTTTAGGCTTCAAGAAAAAACTTTGGAAACAAAGATGCTTGCCCCTAAGTATGCCACAATAGGTGAACATCCTTTTCCAGAAAGCCCTTCCAAAATTCATACTTTTGAAATTTCCCATTCAGCTTTATAGATGATTCATATTTGTGGATGGATGTTGTATCAAAAGCATGGATTCTAGTCTGGTTTTGTATTGACAGGTAGTACCATGAAGTCTTCATGGTGCCCCAATAAATTGACATTGCCATAGAATTTAGACAGAAGGTTCAGAGAGGTTTTATAGGCAACAACCTTTGTCAGATGCTAGCATCTCTTTAAATATGACAAATCTAGCATCTGATGAAGTAGGTTTTTGCCTACAAAAGCTCATGCCTCTCTATTGGGTGCTACTGTGCCCTATTTTCTGACTGACTTCAGAGTAGCATGTCTAACAGCCTATCTTCTCATGGAATTTAGAGTTTGTTGTTATTTAATTTAGGGGTATTTGCTGCAAGATTAGTCTCCGTGCCTTCCTAGTATGGTTCATTTTGGAAGGATATAAGAAAAAGCCATTAGGGCTCTTACAGCTGTGAATTTTCTTGTAAGAGGTAGACAGCTATTTAAAGAGGAGCAGGTCCATGTGCATGTGCTTCCTCCCTCTCTCATCCTTGATCTATTGTGTCCTGTGTGTTCCTTTCTCCTTTAGCCTGACCCTGCTTAAAATGAGCCATGCATTGCTCAAGGATGTGCAGCTTAAAAGAGGTTATATAGGGCATGAATAGGGCAGTTTTGCCTTTCTTTTCAGCTGATTCTAAAATGTCTTTTTCTGTCAGTGCTGTGGGCTGAGTGTATGCTGTTTAGAATATTGTATGCTTCAGAGTGGATGTGCAGCCTACTTGAAGGGAATCTGCTTCATAGGTTGAATATGTGAATACTTGCATTTTGCAAGAGCTGAAAATCTGTCTGCCTTACAACATGATTTTTTTTTTGCCAGGTTCATTGGCTTTAACCGTTGACTTGATAGCAAGAACAAAAATAATTTTCAAGATACAGAGAGTAAATATTAGATTATTTTATCTGTAGCTCCTCTTTGTGTAGGGGTTTGGATTTCCATAATTCAGTCAGGGTGGAAGAAAGTGATAGAAGAGAGCCAACAAGAAGTCAGGTGAATCTTCACAGTACAGAGGAGATGTCAGCATGGTCCAGTTATTGCATTAAGTCACCTGGCCAGTGATTTCAGAATTTCTGAAGCTCTGCATGTAGAGTCTTACTATGAAATAAATACATATTCTTGTTTGAATTGTTATTTTTTGTTTGACTACTTTTTTTTATATTTGCTCTTCTCTTGCAAATTGATTCACATACAGAAAAGAACTGTGTTGGCCTCCATTTTATCAGTTTGTCATCTTGAAAAATAAGTGTCTAGGGTTTATGAGAAAACCACTAGTTTTATCATTAAATGATGCTGCTTAATTTGGATTTATAAGTAAAGCAGGAGTTGCCATGAGTTTTGGATAATTGAAAACTCTCCAGAAAAGAAAAAACTGATTTGTCAAATGGATTGATCTATTCTGTCAGTGAAGTGGTAGTTCAGGGCATGCACGTGGACCTTCTGTGATCTATGACGATGCTTGGGATTAAGAATATGCTTTCATCTGCCACCACAAATAGGTGGTAATCTTAGCCTATATTGAGGCCTTCCTTTTCTCACTAGAATTGATCTGTAGTTCTTGACCTACAGTATGCTTGCTTTCATGTTAGAATCCACCTGACCTACAAGATATTTATGTGCTATTTTAGTTGGGATTTTAGTTTTGGGCCGTTACAGACTTCTGATATTTTATGTTCAAAAGGATTTCCTTTATCTTTCCTATGGGAGGATTCATTTTTATTAGTTAATGCCTTCAGTATGGAATACAGAATTCTCAGGCAAGAACAGAATTTTCATATTTAGTTATTCACTTCACTGCTGGAAAATAGGAAGTTTCAAAAGACATAATCGGGAAGGGCAATATAAATATGGCCTTGTTTTCTAGCTTGACTGAGAGCCCTTTAAATTCTGTCTTCCACACTATAACGCTAAAGTGTGAGCAGCCTAAAGTTGAAATGCTAATTAAAATCTACACCTGGCAAAGATGGAGAAGATTCTCTCTCACCTGATATTCTTAAAAGGAAGGCTCAGGTTAGGCTGTTGCAATGACTTCCAACTACGAAAGAGAAGAAAGCTGAGGGTGGAGTAGGTTCTGAGACCTGGTCCTAGAACAAGTCAGAAGATAACCAGATGTATGAGCTTAAGAGATCTTTCTAAGAATAAAGAGGCTGCTAGAAAACCACAAGAGGTGACAGCAAAAAATAGAACTACTGAGTCTGTCAGAATGACATACTGGGCGGTATGACTGTTCAATGAAACAACCTTTTGGAAAGTTCTTTTTTGTGGCTGAGTCCTTCATACATACCAGTAATGATGTCCAAATGTTCTTCATGTGTGAGAAAAATGGACCTACGCCCTGCTGTATGGTACACTTTTATCTGCATGTTTCTGTTATTCCATTATTTGCACTTTTATCTGCATGTTTTTCTATAGCTAATATTTGCTATCTTGTCAATTTCACTTCTCTGTTATTCATATATCTTTAACATATAAGCCAAAAAGAAAGAAAGCCAAGAATCCGTTAAAAGAATAGTTCAAAGATTGAGCAGTGCATGGAAAGTGATTTTTGCTGGCAACAAAAAACTGACTAAGATTTCAAATTATGAAACCTTTTGTAATCTGGAAAATGATTACATATGGCTTTTTATTATTTTATATCAGGCACATTTTACTTTTTCTAAAGAATACAGTTCCTATTATTAACAGCCATATTGAACATATCGAACCATTCATTCAGCAGCATATTTCAGAGAAAGAAAACTGATTTGTTACATGTGGGGTTTTCTTATTCATTATGCATGTACACATGGTCAAGTGCAAGGGCATAATTGAGCATAAAATGTGACTGCCTAGCAATTGCCATAATTTTCAATTGCTTTGCAAGCCAGTCTTTAAGAGCTGAAAAACGAGTGTGGAACAACTTGTAGTGCAGTGGAAGTTACAAGTGCTATGTAAAATACAGAATTAAACCAGATATTATTGTTATTTCTCTTGTGAGATCAGTATTTTGATTTCTGTCTCGTGTTTAGTTGTGATATGTAGGATTTCTCATTTCCTTATTACAGAAAAAGTAGCAGGGTAGCTAGTCTCCTGAATGAATGATATCTTTCAGTAATTTTTGAAGTAGATATTTTTCTCCTTTCACTTAGAGATTTACATATGAAGCTATCCAGTAGAGATAAATTAATGGTATGTAGGAGGACGTTATATCTTACAGTTTGTGTTTTGGCTTACCTGGTTTTTAAGCATGTATTTTGGAAGCAGGTTTCAAAGGGGGAGTGAAAAGTCATTGTGTCTCTTCCCCTCCCCCCGTCTATTTCCCTTTAAATTAAGATGCATGTTTTATAACTTTTTTTTTTTTAAGTAAGGGAGGAAGGGGAAATAAGCGGGGTGCATGTGGGCAATGTAATCTTTAAAACGAGGATGATGCTATTGTCAAGTATTTTCAGATCTACTCATGAAAATTGTTGTGATGGTGGTGATTGTTATTTTATTTTTGTTATTATGATTAAAGGAAAACATTATAGTTAGAATTTCAACTACTGTAGAAGGCACAGATATTGTAGGAAAGCCAGAAAGCTTCTTATCCTTTTATAGTTTCATTAGCTTTATCTGGTTTGTGGCTGAAAAGTTTATCTGATGGTTGTCTCATTTAGTCGGTGATTGTTTTGGACGATTTAATATCTCTAGACTTGCTGGCTGTATGGAAGATGCTTACATGGAGCTATCTAATTCGATTTTCACAACTTATCCCTCTGGTGGAGGAGCTACAAGCCTGTTTGTGGTGCAGCATGGCTAGAAGCAACCAGCCATTGCAGAAGCCAAGATTTCTTTATATTTACTTTCAGAGAGGGTTGCCTGACTAGTTCCTTTTCTTTGGGATGATCTCTCACTAACTTCTTGATAAGTCTATATTAAACTCCTATGCTGCACATTTCAGTAAGTCTAGGCTTGGAAAATTTGCTGATCTACAATAATAGAAAAAACAAGTTAGGAGCCTTAAGTATTTTGAGAGATTTGTTGGTCATGGGTAAATGAATAGATATTATCTTGGACATTCTACAAAAGAACTGACTTTTGTTGGGAGGGAGTAGGCAGGGTTTTGTTTACATTGTTTTCTTAAAATTAAAGTTATATGAATACATGATGAGCAGAGAGGTAGTTAGCCATGTTAGCTGGAAGTCGGGCAGAAGGCAGAGTAGAATGGCACTTTATAGACTATATCAGAGGGATAAGCTTTTGTAAGCAGCAGCTTATTTTGTCATCTCTTTTGGTTTTCATTTTCTGTCTGCCTTCCAAGGACAACATTACAAATACCAGTGAAACAAAACCTGTGCAGCACAGCAGATGGCTTATAACTAAGTGCGTGTATCATTGGTTGCATGCAGATTTCTGACAAACAGTGACAAGGGAGGTCACTGTTTAATATAATTAAATATATTAATATTAATATAAATAATATATTAATATAATTTTACTTCTTATTTTTAATATAATTTTACTTCTTATTTTTAAGTCTTTTTAAAAAGGTCTTTGTATAAGAATTTAAAAATTGGAGGAAGTTGGAATTAAAATCTGTGTATGTGTATGGGTTTTTTTTCTTTGTAGGGCATCTTGGAAAACTTGTATGACTCTGAATATTAAACATAGAAACAAGAGTGATCAATACAAATATAAAATGGGTGACACCTGGCTGGGTGGCAGTACGCTGGAAATGGACTTCAGAGTCTTGGTAGGTCATAGATTCAATACAAGTCTGCAGTGTGATGCAGCTTCACAAAAGACAAATGAGCTGTTGGAATGTATCAAAGCAGCAAGACATGAGAGGAGATAGTGCCTCTACATGGCACTGGTTAGGCCTCATGTGGAGCCCAGAAGTACACACAATACTCCAGATTTTGAAAAGAACATGGAGAAGTTAGGATCCAGAGCAGGGGTGGGCAATTATTTCAGCTGAAGGGCCACTTAACGAGTTTTGGTGAGCTATCCGGGGCCATACATGCACACATTTTTAGGATGGTGTTTCCCAGCCTATGGTCATGACCCAAAAGTGGGTTGCGAGACTATTTGAAAGGGTCACGGACAGACTTTAAATATTGATCAACAAGCTTTAAAAATGGGTTTGCCTTTAAAGTAGAAAAAATGGGAAACAGTGGCTTTTCCCTTGCAGGCTGGCAGAGTTCTAGCCTGCAAGGGGCTGCTTGCCCCTATGCCCCACAAAACCACCTCTTGCCCCACACGCTGGGGAGCTAGGATCTGGGGGTGGGGGACACTGGGTCAGGTGTGAGGAGGAAAATAATTTTTGTCCTGATTGTTGGTTTTCTTGGAAGCATATAGAGAAGCGATTGCATAATAGCTCAAAATAAAGTCTTTGTCTTGTATATATTGTACAAGTATCATAGTATCTAGGGTCAGAAGGGGCCTAGAGCAGACCATCTAGTCTGACCCCCCGTCAATGGCAGGAACGAGTCCCAGGGTCACAGGACCCCAGCCAAGTACCTATCCAATCTATTCCTGAAGATGCCCAAGGTAGGAGCAAGAACAACTTCCCTAGGAAGCTGGTTCCACATCCTAGCCACCCTAACTGTGAAGTAGTGTTTCCTAATGTCCA
>JAGPOW010003310.1:3701724-3720743 GCA_030014935.1 Caiman crocodilus
TATATATATATATGTGTGTGTATTTGTGCCTACTGAATTTTAAAATCTGGCCTCTTAAGTGCAGATTTTAAATATTAGCTCATACTTTATTTTTTTTCCAAATATTTTAGATACCAGTTAGTAACTTGTGGCTTCCATTTTTTTGCCTTTTCAGTGGTACAGGAAAAAGGTAAACCTGGTAACTCAGTGATTGTGGCAACAGTGCCCTGCATCTTGCCAAAGTGCTCTGGTTGGTCTGTTGCTTAATCTGGAGACAGAGTAACTGCAAGAGAGCTCTCATCTCTGGGGTGGTATGTCATGCAACTGTGGTAATTATTCTGTCATCAACACTGCATGCAGATGGCCTGACTTGAGCAGCATTGTGCTTGATGGTGTTACTTCAGGACAGTTACTTTAGTGTAGTGCCTTTTAAAACTTGATAGTTTTGCAGCTTACTCTTTCATCACTGATTCCTATTTCTTTTTTTTTTTTTTACCTTTTATATGGGGGGAAAAATATCAACTTACCCTTTTTTTTAAATGTGGAGGCCTTCCATTACACCTGGATTTTGAAGCCTTCACATTCACTAGCTTGGGTAGCAAATGTTAGAACCAGTAAGTCAGAATCATTTTTTCTGATCCCTGGTTCTTTGCTCAAACACACTCTTGATACAGGATAGACAGAACTGCTTAGTAGTAGATACCACCCTGGACTGAGTTTCATGAAGAGATTGGTATATTTGGCTCTGCCACTGACCTGTGAGGTGCACTGCTTTAGTTAACCCAACAGTAAAAAAGCCTTGATAATGTTCTTTTACATCTGCTGGAATAGGACACAGTATAAAAGCCAAAAATATCATGATTAATCTAAAAAGGATTTTGAAGTATTGATAAGAAGCCTGGTAAAACTGTGCGCACTGTTTGGAATGGGTTCTTTAGCCATAATCTTTTCAGCGTCTCCTTTGTCCCTTGTTCCCTGTTTTTCTGGATTCACATGCTTAATGTGTGAGAGAGAAAAGGAACAGTTCCTATTGTGTTTACCTTACTATTATGAGAAATTAAATATGATTTCAAATATATTACCATGAAGTGAAATGTATTACTGTTGAAGTGCTACTAGAGCATATGAAGTATTATGGAGTACTACTGGAAAACAAGCATTTTCATAAAAGCTTTTGAGGGGTTTTTGTGCTGGTATGGTTTTTAAAGAGTAAGGTAACAATGGGTTTGAAGTTTTGCTTACATTCATTCTCAGATATTCTTTAGAAGTGAAGAATAAAAAGCTAGGTTAAATTTGTATGGCCTACCTTTTTATAATGGAGTTTTTAAGAAATATAAAATAATTTGCAGTATAGATCTGTTTTAATGAAAAACTTCAAGGCAATTTTAGAACTGTTTGAGAGTTATTTTGTGCAATTGAGACAATTTTTGATAGCCTCTTTAATAAGTATATTGAAGTGTTTATATAATTTGACTAATTGGCTACTGATTAAATACCTGCAAATTTTTGCAATTATATAGATTTCTCAACTCCAGGAAAATTAAATGTTTTATGGGTGACTACTTGAAGTTTATGAAAGTAGTATACATTTACATCAGTGGGTAATGGGAAAAAATTTTCCTTTAAGGAGGAAAAAGAACAACTTTGTACCATGCCAAACAGCTACATGAATCATTAGTACCATGTGTTTAAATGTTTGTCACTTGAGTGATGGTTAAGTTGCATTCCAAATAGATCTGTTGTTTTCTTCTTTTAAGAAAGAAGATAGTAGTACAAAAGTTTGAAGGTATCTCCATAATTCGGAAAAAGTACACAGCAGTTTTGTGTTTATAGGTCATGAAACCAAAATTTATAGCATTAGTCTATCATACTATCTAACCTTCATTTTAAATCAGTTGTTTGCTTGGGTTTGGTCAAACCTAATTCTTTTTGTCAAAGTGGACATTCTTTTAATTTTTAGAAAGTAAAAATGATTCTAATATAGCTTTTAAAAAAAATTGCATATTTTGGTTACTAGAGGCACACCAGTATATCGGTGTCATATCAGATCGGCACCGATAAAAGGAAAATTAACTTTAGCAGCTATTTTTTGCTGGTGTAGCTGATAATGCAACCAATAAATATAATTTGCCTTCTGGCCAGGGTCCCTGGACTTTGTGTGCATGTGTGCAGCTACATGCATGCATGTGGCCAGGAATGTAGGCAGGCATTGTGGGGCAGGTTAGTTTGTGGAGAGGAAGAGACATGGGGAAGGCAGATCAAGGCCCCCGTGGTGAGGGAGGGGATGGGGCTGGGGGCATTGCCCAGCCAGGATGGTGAATGGGATCCAGGGCACAGAGCAGGATGGAGCCATCGGTGGCTCCCCATTGATGCATGCACTCCCCGGGGGTGGCGTGGGGGTGCATATGTTCTCCCAGATTTGTGCATGGGGTGGATATGTACTGCCTTCTGTGGGATTGGGGCTGTCTGATCTGCTGCCTTTCTCTTGGGTGTCCCATGCCGGCCGTGCATCCCCTGCCTGTCTGGCAGCAGTGGGGATAATGAGCTGTGCCTCCTGCTGCCAGGCAGGCAGGGGATGTGAGGCTGACACCGGGCCCTTGGGGCAAAGGCAGCAGAACAGTGACCCCTGAACCTATCGTAGGCAGCCTCTATCTGCCCTTACTCCATTTGGCTCTGCTCCAGTTAAAAGTGTCCCGACATTTAAAAATGGTGGCGGCAGCGCTTTAGTGTTCAAGTACCCCGCCACCATTTTTAAGTGCCAGGACACTGCTCCCCTGGACGAGCTGCCTGAGGCTCCATCCCACACCCTGCTCCAGCCCTAGGTCCCATTGGCTGCCCTAGCTGGGCAGTGCCCCCTGCCCCTGCCTCACACCCTTCATCACTGTGGGGGCCTCAATCTGCCCTTCCCAGACCTTTTCCCTCCCCCATGCCTCTTCCTCTTCACTGACTTACCTGCAGGATGATGCTTTCCATGCTGCTTGGGTGCATTCCTGTAAATTGGCTATTGGATTGAGAAGGAGAGCATTCAGAAGCAAGAAAAGTGGCCTTTAAGGTGGTCAGTGAATTAAGAGCATATAAAATAACACTTTTTTAGAGACCTATAAATATAACAATGCATTATTGATCACTACGTACCAAGGAATGAAAATCACATGCTTTCAAATTTTTTGAGTAAGGTTGTGTTTTTGTTGGGTTTTTTGTGGGGCTGGGGGGAGGGAGTTGGCTGTTTTTCGCTTTTTTGGTTTTTGTTTTGTTTTTTAATGCTTCCATTTTGAAAAAGTCTTCAAAATTCACAAGCCCGGTCATCTGAGACAGTCTTTCTATGCTACTCTGGATGAAATGCAATTAAGATGTGTGTCAATCACTGGTTGTGATATCTTGAAGTCTCTGGATCTTACAGTTGTTCTTAATATTAATAGCTTTGGGATGAATGGGAACAATTACTTGGATGATTAGAAACACTGGAAATCATAATCTCTCAGAATCCTTTAATCATAGAGTGTTTTCAAGAGCATATATTGCAGTATTCTTGGAGTCTATCATTAGTAGTACATACCCTTTATAATTTTCTTGGAATTTTGGTAACCAGTGGAGGAAGAACATATTTTCTGTTTGAGTATCGTGATGGAGGCACTTGAAAGACCTATTAATACTGTAGCTTCTTCTAGTCCAAAATCCAGTTGTGACCATAACATTTATAACTACTCTCTACATGGATTTTTGTTGTTGTTGATTTTTCTTTGTTTTTCTTTGGTGACTTCTGTTTTAATCATGATGCCTCTGCAGTCACAATTCCATCTGATGTTCTATTTCTTCTGAATTCTTAATTTTTAAACTTCAAAGCTGTTAATAACAATCAGCATAACAGGCATCAGTTATTTGCTTGTTTCAGCTGTTCTGTTTTTTGTTTCCAGGGTGAGACTACTCTTAATGAAAGTGGCCAAAACCTTTTAATTTAGAAGCTTTGTAGAAACATGGCCCCTGTGGCAGGGCACTGTTGGTGCCTGCCGCCACTTCAAGGGCTGAGCCAAGCAGCCAGCAGGTGCTTGATTGCGGTGGCCATTTTATATCTCTGGCTGCCTATATAAATAGAGCAGTTCGCTGCTGGCAGGGCAGGCAGTAACATTGCCTGGCTGCAGAATTGAATGCTTTATTTGGAGGTAAGGGCAGGAGCTTAAGGGGTGGTTTGAAGGCTCCTGGTCCTGGGCAAGACCTTAAATTGTACCCTGCTGGGAGCAGGTGGCCTGGTGGGGCTCCCAGTGGTGTCTGACAGATACCATGTGTCCTTCGTGAGAGACCATTGTTACTTGGGGGACTCTGTAGAACAGGAGTGGGCCACAATGGGCTGTGGACTGGATCCAGCCCATGGAGCTGAGATGCTTTGGTGGTGGGAGGTTTTGCCTGCACTAGTGTTGGGTGATGAGTAGTTGCACCTGTGCTGTCCATTTTCCCTTGCCTCCTTAACTGTAACATGAGGGCAGCTTCTCACTGACCAACACAGGTACGGGCAAGGCCCCCTGTCACTGAAGTATCACCAATGTCCTTGGGCCATGTCAGACAGTAGCCAGAATGTTCCAGCCCATGACTCAGAAAGGTGGTTGGCTGTTTGTGGAGAGGAAAAAGTACCTTGTTTATCTGATAGTATATGCTAGTTGCAATAGACCGCTTTCATATCTGGCAGCCTAAAGATGCTGTATTCACATACCTTATCACATCCGAGTCAAATAATCACCAAGGGGACTGTGGGATCAAACAGAGTTGTGGAATTTTATGACATCTTAAAGAATTCCTTATAACTACAGATACAAAAAATATAGCCAGTATTCACTTTTGTATTTAGTTTTCAAGGGCATGAGGAAAAGCTGTAAATCCACCTTTGATTCCAATGAGTTGTTAAACTTTATGGATGATTTGAGCTTTGATGCTAGTTATATTGGGATAATCTGTTTGTGGAAATCTTGAAGGTAATGTAACCAAACTGGACACAGAGTATTATGAGGAGCTCAGGACTTAAGCTTAATAAAATTGCCAAAGTTTCTGCCAAAGTCAGAAGTGGGTTCAGGTGCTGCTGCTTTGAGTTCTTTATAATTGAGGAGGTTAGACATACAGGAGACTAGGAGAGAGATTTCTTGGATTACAAGGCTGAAAGGTTCTTGTGTTTCCATATTAAGTAGGGGTGCATCGGTAGAGATTTTCTTGGCCGATGCTGATGGTCAGTTGTTAATAATCAGCCATATTGGCTGATACTTATCGAATAGCCAATTTATAGGAATGCAGCCTTGTTTCTTGGAGAGCAGTGCCCTGTCGGTAAGTCGGGGCTGGGGGAGGATGGGGGAAGGGGCATAGAGGAGACAGATCAAGGCCCTTTGGTGAGGGAGGGACTGGGGCAGGGGCAGGAACTGCCCAGCCACAGCGTGGTGAATGGGACCCCGGGAGTGGGATGGAGCTGCAGGCGACTCATCAAAGGAGCATGGGGTGGGGGTGGGAGGGAGGGCAGCTCCCTGCTTTTGTGCCACCCCTGCAGGAGGTATGGGGGGCATGTGCCTGCCTGGATTTGTGTGGAGGGTGAGGGTGGCTTCCCCACTGCAGGCTGGGGGTCAGGGGCTGCACCACCTTTTTCCCCAGTGTGGGGGCTGGGCTGAGGCTGTGCTTGAGGTAGGCAGGGGTGGAGTGGGGTGTGGTAACACTGGGAGGAGTGGCTACAGAAAATTTTGTGGTGGCTATACCTGCAGCCACCCCTCCCAGCACTGTCACTGCCTGTCCTGATCACCACTTGCTTTGAACCTAGCCCCGGCTCAGCCCACACACCAGCGCAGCCACTGGTCCCGAGCCTGCAGTGGACAGCTTGCCCTTGCCATGTGCATAAATCTGTGGAGCACGTGCCTGCCATGCCTCCCATGGGGTTGTGCTCAGTGGTGGAGAGCTGCCCTTCCTCCCCAGTCCTTGTGCCCCCTGGATGATTTGCCTGCAGCTCTGTCCTGCTCCTGGGGTTTAATTCACTGCCCTGGCTGGGCAATGCCTGTCCCTGCTCCACTTGCTTCCTCACTGTGGGGGTCTCTCTCTGCCCTCCTCTTTCCCCCTGACAGACATACCAGCAGGAGGTTCCTCTCCAGACCACCCGGTTACATTCTTGGCCACATGCATGTTGTGGCTGCGTGCATGCACACGGCACTTATTGGTGACATTATTGACTACACAAGCCAAAAAAAAGTTAATTTTCCTTTTCTTGGTGCCAATCCAATATACAACTGATATATCAGTGCAACTTGACTATTAAGATCAAGACTTGGGATAAAACACCTTGGGTAATTGAAGAACATAAGTCACTTTTTAAAAAATGGGACTTCTGTACCCTTTTTACCTCTGGCTTTTCCATGAAAATTTTGTCTTTTGGCTTCTGTATGTTCTTTGATGTCCCCAAATAGTGCATGTCTTGTATTGAAGATGAGATTGAAAGGAAGTTTTTGGAAGACCTTCTAGAGACTTCTGGGATTAATGAAACTAAAAAGTAGAACCTTGTTTTGGTGATGCTAGTTTGGGAGATCAAATCTCAAAACATTTTCTTTGGAATGTTCTGAATTATAATTATGTGAATGTCTCAGAAACCTGAATTACAGATTCTCCAATACACTTGGCTGCTTGGAGCCTTGAAATATTATGGTGCCTCCCTGTCACCAGGCTTCTTGGATTCAATAATGCAACTGAATTGATAAAGCAGTTGTTTGTGTGGGGAGACTTGGTTGGAGGTAGGTCTGCAACCAGTGCTTTAGCAAGGGCATTGCCAAAGGTACGCTGGCACCAGGTGCAGGGGTGCTAAATTAAATGGAAGCAATATTTACATATAGAGGGTGCTGTGCATACAACTTACACTGGGCACCAAAACGCTTAGGTATGGCTGTCTGCATCTCTGGTTTGTAAATAGTAGTCAGTCATCTCCATAATTCATCTCTTGAGTATTCTTGGAAGTATAGTAAAATATAAGCTTTGATCTTGTGCATCTTATTTTAACTTTTGAAACTAATAGTACCTCAGTAAAATCTTCATCCCTATGTTTAAAGTACTCCGGGAAGGTAGATGATGTGAGTTTCAGCCATCTTGGTTTGGGGAGGGCATTAAACCTAAATTCCATCCTGGGTGAGTGCTCTGAATTTCAATCTATTTTAATGTTAGGATAAGCACCTCTACCACTTTCTCCATTGCTGTAGGCACTTTTTAAAATAAATGTTACCCAGTCTTCCTTATGCAAGGGATAATTTTGATACCTTAATCCAGGAGTGAATTTTGTGCTGTGAAGTCTCCATGGGCACTTACTGTAGGATTGCAGGTGTGTACATAAGCTTTGGAGAGAGGTAGGGTTTCAGACATACCCTTATATTTCATAGTTTTGTAGTAGCTAGGGTCAGGAAGGACCTGAACAGATAATCTAGCCTGACCCCCTGCCACAGACAGGAATGAATTCTGGGTTCACAAGACCCCAGACAGGTGATCATCCAACCTCCTCTTGAATTTGCCCAAGGCAGGGGTGAGGACCACTTCTCTGGGAAGTTGGTTCCAGATTTTGGCCACCCTAACTGTAAAGTACTGCTTTCTGATCTCTAACCTAAACCTATTCTCCATCAGCTTATTACCATTGTTCCTTGTCACCCCAGGTGGTGCTGGGGAGAAAAGGGTTCTACCAATTTGCTGTTGATCTCCCCTGATGAGTTTGTAGGCAGCTACCAGGTCCCCCCCTCAGCCTTCTCTTGCTGAGGCTGAACGGGTTCAGGTCCCTCAGTCTCTCCTCATAGGGCCTGTCCTGCTGCCTTCTCACCAAGCGGGTGGCCCTCCTCTGAACCCCCTCCAGGCTGGCCGCATCCCTTTTGAAGTGCGGTGCCCAGTACTGGATGTAGTGCTCCAATTGTGGCCTGACCAAAGTTGCATAGAGGGGGAGTATCACCTCTCTGGACCAGCTTCAGATGCACCTTTGGATGCATGACAAAGTATGGCTGGCCTTGCTGGCTGCAGTCTGGCACCGGCAGCTCGTATTCATCTTGAAGTCATTAAATGACTCCAAGATCCCTTTCTGCCTCTGTGCTATCAAGAGGGGAACTCCCCAGCCTGTATGTATGCTGTGGATTCTTTCTCCCAAGGTGCAGCACCCTGCAGTTGTCTACATTGAACCCCATCCAATTCTCGTCTGCCCACTTTTGTTGTCTGTCTAAATCTAGTTGCAGCCTCTCTCTCCCTTCAAGTGTGTCCACCTCGCCCTGCATCTTAGTGTCATCAGCAAATTTGGACAGCGTGTTTTCCACCCCCTCATCCAGGTCACTGATGTAGATGTTAAACAGTGCAGACCCGAGGACCAAGCCCTGGGATACCCCACTGTTTACATCTTGCTAGGTTAGTACAATCCATCTACCACTAACTACTCTCTGGGTGCCCCCATCAACCAATTTTTTACCTATCCAGCTGTGTAGACATCAATGCCACAGTCACTTAATTTGTTGATGAGGATGGAGTGAGAGACTGTCAAAGGCATTCTTAAAGTTTAGAAGGACTACGTCCATGGGGACACCATCATCCAAGGATTTAGTTACTTTGGTCTTTCCTATTAATTTAACTTGCTGGTTGTTATGAATTCCATTCCTATGTGCCCAGCCTCTGCCGGTCTGGCCCCTCTGTGTTGTATGGGGAACTTTTAGGAAATGTCTGTACCACAGTGTAGCATATTGTACTTGGAACATTCTTAAGCATGACTTTCTTTTTGATTTGGAGTGTGCTTATCAGTGGAGCTGCTCTGCAGTGTCTCTGCAGCCTTTCTCAAGACTACAAGAGCAGCCGCAGGAGATGACTCTAGAGTAACCTCACTGGCTTACTTTAAAGTTTGGAATATGTGCAAAGGAGGGGGTGTGCCCAGGGATGTTCCAGCTGATATGCATCATTACTGTTCTGTAGACATGCCCACAGGTGCCTTAGGCTGGGCAGGGGATTCCTTTCCTTGTGTGCAACTCCATAAATGTAACTGGCAATACCAATATGCTAATTCTTGTGTCGATTTTATACTTGGTACCTTGGGAAATTTTCAGGGTATTGTTTGTTTTGCTTATATAAAATGCTAATTTTGATGTCCATGTTTAAAAATATCCTACTTCACAGCCTTGAACTCCAGTACTGTTGAAATTTCATTGAAAATAAATCTATAAATCTTAATTGGAAGAAGAATAGAAAACTTATTTGTGTTTCCTTTAAATTTCCCTTTTGAATAATAAAGTCTATAGACCTAGCTCGCCTTGAAGACAAATTCATTATTCAGACTATAGGTAGAATTTGAGAAGCAAGTATTTGGGCTTGTTGCCACTGGGAACCATGTTCCATGTTCTGTGATAAGAGAAATGACGGTGGTGTGTTTTTCCTTCAAGGTGTTGTTAGTGCCATTGGCAACCTGTGTAATTATCAGTACTGCAAAAGTTCTCAACTGGAGGGAAATTAAGAGGAGCAGAGTGTTCCCAATTGCCAGTGACTAACATGTCTGCATCTGACCTTAAGTTACTAGTTGGCTGAAGTTTCTACTTTTTCCCTTCAATAAAAGAGAATTTTCAAGTTAATGCTGTGGGGGCTGAGAAACGCTGGTGGAATGGGGCCGCCTATAGAGCAGAACTGGTTGGACAAGAGGCAGCAGTGGATGTAACAAAAAAACTTTACTTACAAGCTGTATACATGACGTAGACAGTGTAGGCACAATTCGTAGACAGACAGAACAAAACTGAAGACAGGCACACCGTTGCTCACACTCACGCAGGGATGGGATACGTTGTGGTAACTGCGACGGGGAATCGAGGGTGGGTGATCCAGCCTCCTCCATGGCTCCGAAGTACGTGTGGGGATCTCTCCCTACGCATGTTCGAGCACTCCTCCAATTTGGGCAGGGTTTGCCCAAGCCTTTTATACGGCCAGCGTGCCAATTGCCGACCGCCACGTGTGCATAATTTACTCTAAGCCAATCAAGAGCATGCACTTGCTGGTGCAGCTGCAAACTTTTGGTGGGCTCTGATCTTGCACCCAGGACTTCTCCCACCTTACAGGGAAAATCTCTGCACCCGGGACTCGCAATGTGCCTGGCACAGCTGTGCCCAGGCACCTGTTTAATCATTCAGCTCTGACAAATGCAAGTATTTACATATTTTGGAGCACAATTGTATTGCAAAAGGTGGCTGTTGAATCATTAACTATTTAGAATCTTGACTATTTCCAGTGTCTCTTTAGAGGGCTGTAACAAATCCGTCTGTGGGGGACTCCGCAGAGTCCCAAGTTTTTTCCCACTGTGTTGCCATTTGTCCAGAGGTTGCCCTGGAATAACTTCTTAGCTCAGCAAGCCTCGGCTCCAATACTCTTATACCAGGCCCTGCCAGTAAAGAGGGATCTTTTCTCCAGGTAACCACCCTGTTTTTGGGTTGAGAAGAAGTTATAGGTCCCCCTTTCTGTGGAAAGAATAGCCTGGAATTTCACTTACCCAGAAATCACTTTTCTCACAGGAAATCAGAAGTGAGACAAAAAGCAAAGGATTTATTACACAGAAGGAAAGAATTACACTAGCAAAACTAACAATAGGTTGAAAAACAAAACAGGTATAGGTTCTTATTCTCTCCTCTGGCTGTAGATCAGCCCTCCTGAGAGATCAGCCTTCCTGCTTGATTCTGCCAGTCCTGGCAGCTAGGGTCATTAAAATCCCCCAAAGCCTGAGGTTCAAAGATAGATATATCCTAGCTAGACCCTAAAAAACACCAAGGCCAACCCCTCGCCTCCCTGCTCCCATCAGCATTATTGTAATGCTGATAAGTCACCAGCATCCTCCAGAAGTTTCTGGACTTCTTGGCTGCCTGGCATACCTGTGGTCCGATAGGCCATTACTCTCAGATGCCTTTGCTATAGAGGAGTTGATTTTCCCCATTACAGGTAGGCAGTGTCTTGGGACCCAGTTCCTTCTGTTGGGTGTTGCGGGGGTGGTATTATCATTAAGCATTTATGCCTTTGTCCCCTGGTTGAACTGGATCCAACAAAGACAGCATAACATTATCTATACAGTGATAACAGTAACATAAATAAATACAACATAAAATTGGCTTTCCAGCTGTACCATGCATGCCATATCAGTACAATAAAACATAGGAAAAAACATTCAAAACACCCCACAAACCCCCAAAACCTAATTAGGGTTGTGACAAGGGCACTTCAGACTAATTTTTTGAAAGAGAAGCATCTCTTCTCCATCCCACCATCTCAGTTATCTCAAGATCTCAGAAAGTATGAGTCAAGAGTTTTATTTGCAAGACTTAGCAAAATCTTCTCTAGCTCAGTCTTCTTCAGGAGTAGTAATTATTTGTTTTCTGGTACAGTGGAAAAACAGTTGCTCCAAAATACTGAGAGATTTCTTTAAAGGTGAAGGTGTTTAGCAGCTTCCCAGGTTGTATAATAAGAGCTGATGAAATATTTTGTCAAGTGTGGTTTATTGGTCTCATGTAGGAAAATATGCTTTGTGGGAAGGGGAACAGATGAGATCTTATTTTGGGCTAATGCTTGTAGATGACACTACAGGTCCCTTTGTCTACCTATAATACTTACAGGTGCATACAGATATGGCTCATTTTGGAATTTTTTTCTTACTAGTTAGAATAGTGTTTATTTTTCTAGGCATATTAACATTTAGAATTATAATGCTGACTTCATATTCACTTCGTGGGACAGCAAGAAAAATGGCTAGTGTTCAGGGAAAGATAGGTTTGCATTTTTAAGGATCTTGCATTCCCTGTAGGGCAAAGCTAGCACATCAATGATGACTAAATCTCTTGGTCAAATGAAACAATGACAGAAGAGAACATCATAATTTAATCTTCCTGTTTCTTTGTAAATATTTTTAAACATCCTGTAGGCCCAGAAGGAAAGGCTGCTTCCCTTTTTCTTTCCCTGTTTTCCTCTCCTGCTCCAAGGAGGAGCTGTCTCTTCCATACCTTCATAGACTGCCCCTTGTTGCTGCTGCTCTTTGGCACGCCGAGCTTAAACTTCTCTGAGACAGCAATTTTTTTTTTTTTTTTTTTTTTTTTTTTTACCCCATACCAAGAGGCTGAAGGAAGTGGCCCTAGAGGTGGCTGTTACACCCCCTGGTGGCCAAGCAACTCTTGCCCATTCTGGCTCTTCAAGGTATTCCTCTCTGGCCATGCCTTGATGTATTTTATTATATTTAAGGAGGCTGTTCCAGGCCCTCCTAGTCCTACCCATGCCTTATTTCATAGATTTCATAGACATTAGGGCTGGAAGGGACATCAGAAGATCATTGAGTCCAGCCCTCTACCCGAGGGGCAGGAAGGCAGCAGGGATCATAGGATCTCATCAAGATAAACATCCAGATGTCTTTCAAGGCGTTCAGAGTAGGTGCTTGAATCACCTCCGGCAGCAATCTATTCCAAACCTTGGGGGCTTGGACAGTAAAGAAATTTTTCCTTATATCCAGCCTGAAATGGTCGTGGAGGAGTTTGTGACCATTTGACCTTGTCATCCCTTGGGGTGCTCTGGTGAACAGACTTTCCCCCAGATCCTGGTACGCACCCCTGATGAACTTATATGTGGCTACCAGATCAACCCTGAGCCTGCACTTTTCCAGGCTGAAGAGTCCTATGGCTCTCGGTCTCTCTGCATAAGGTCTGCTTTCCTGACCTCTAATCATACATGTGGCTCTCCTCTGCACCCTCTCAAGCTTCTCCACATCCTTTTTGAATAGTGGAGCCCAAAACTGGATCCAGTACTCCAGCTGCAGCTTCACCACGGCCAAGTACAATGGGAGGATGGCGTTCTGGGATTTACTTGAGAAGCATCTGTGGATGTAAGCAAGCATTTTGCTTGCTTTACTAGCCGCAGTACTGCTTTACTAGCTGCGTTTACACACAAGTTGCCTTGGATGATAATTATGGCCTCCTTCCTCCCCTATAGCAATGCCCATGCCTCACAGGTGTTACTCTCAAGTCAAATGCCAGCTTACATAGGTTTCTGTCCTCTTGGCCTCAGCTACTGGTTGCTCAGGCTGCAGACTTCTAGCTCAGACCTGCTTGCTCTGGCCCAACTTCTGAGCCTCAGCCTCTTCTCTGCTGTGTCTTTCTCACTTGAGGTATGCAGGCTCTGGCCCTCTTGGCTCTAGCCTGCCCACTGTCTCATGCTCTCTCTGGATGCAAGCCGTCTTGGACCTAGCTTGCTCCCTGTTTCTTGCTCTCTCAGGGCGCATACTCTGGCATTATCAGTTTTTACCTGCCCCCTGCCTCACTCATGTTCTCCCTTGCCCCTTTGCAGGGCTTGGAACCCTGAGTGTCCCAGACACCCTGGTACGTGGCTTCCAGGCCTTCCCAACAGCCATAATCTGGTCCTCGAAGGTTTACACTTTAAACATAACACAAATATAAGCAACTGCTTTCAAACTGAAAAGTCTCCAGCTCTCTTGGGTCAGTGTCAACCTGCAAGCCATACTTCCTTTTGAACTCTCTCCTCCCAGCTCTCATGGTGGCTTGAGTGCCTGCCAGTATCTCTTGCAGCTCGTCTTTCCAAGAAGTTCCTTCCCATCTGACCTGCAGGGTCAGACTGCCGTCCTTGCTCTGGGTACCGGTCTTGTACATCTCTAAATGCTGCCCCTTTTGGTCAGGTGTTGGCTTCTCAGCCACCTAGAGGGGTTTTCCCCTTTGCTTAATGGCAAGCATGTCTTCTTCTGTAGCCATGCACAGCAAGCTTAGCCCACTGCAATCTCCAGGGTCTCCAAGCTTAGCCCACTCCCAGTCAGTGTGATCTACCTGCCCAGTTTCCTTCTGGGTTGCACCAAGATGGTGACCTTGAAAAGCCACAAGAACTAGCTCCAGTGAGGCTGTACAACTCCTCCATTTTCTGGTCTGGGTACATGTCCCAGTTAAGTTTTGAACACTTCATCTTGCAGCAAGATGTGGACCAGTTCATTGCACTGGGCCATTGAGGGGACACTCTGCAAGGTGGAAGACAGATGGCTTGTTCTGAATGTGCAATTCTGTGAAGGGGGTTTAGGATGTGGGAGGTTCTTTTCCTGAGGATATGGATGTTTTGTTACTGGCTCAGGTTCTGGGAGAGGGGGCATGTTTGCATTTTCACCTTTTGTTTTTAAGTTTATTATAATAAAGGTTAAACAATCAAAAAAGGTAGTCTCTCTCTTTCTCTGTTTTAAGGCCAAAGGTTATCTTAACATCTATCTTAATTATAAGGATGGTTACTTCATGCACTGACCCATTCAACAGCTGCCATGCTTGGCTGTCACTTCTTGATTCTCATAGTTAATTTTCCCTCTTGGTCTAAAATCATGTTGGAGAGTTGCTTCTGACTTCTACTTCTTTTTATCCTTCTTCCTGCTCTCATTAGCAAAAAAACGGGTGACCAACTATAGGAACAGTAACTAACAACCCTCTTCTATCCAGTAGCTCCTCTGTCTTGCCAACCTACTGGAGGTTGGTTTTGTTGTTGTTTTGTTTTTAAGAGTATATAGGTACCTTGAGAGCTTTAAAATCTGGCTCTAAGTATTATAATCTGAGTTTCTGGTTGACAATTATGTAGTCACTAAAGTTTAAAAATTAAATGTCTGTGACCCCTCTCTACCCGCCAAAAAATCTTTACTTTCCAAGTGCTACTCAGCACACTCACGTGGGGATGGGATACGTCTGAGTTATGTGGTAGATTAACAATTTACTTCAGCTGTTAACTACCATATTATCTGTGAAAGTTTTTTGGTGTGACAGCATTTTAGGGGTAATCATTATAATTTTTCCTCAGCTTCAGAAGTTTTAGCAGTTTTACAGTTCTTTACAAGTGAACTTGGCCAGTCCGCTTCCGATACCAATGTCCACATCATTAATGAAGATGTTGAGTAGTGTTGGCTCAAGGACAGAGCCTTGGGGGACCCCACTGGTCACAGCACACCATAACCATTTGTCTTCTGTCAATCACCACCCTCTGGGTCCTACCACAGAGCCAATTCCTCAGCCAGTGAATCATGGTGGACCCAAGGCCGCAGTTAGCCAGTTTTGCTAAGATGTGATCATGGGATACCAGATCGAAGGCTTTTTTTAAATTTGAGATATATAACATCCGTCTCCTCTCCCTTGTCCAGGTGATAGGTCACCTGGTCATAAAAGGAAATAAGATTGGTCAAGCAAGACCTATCCACAACAAACCCGTGCAGGCTGTCCCTCAGGATGTTGACATCAGCCAGTCTGTTAAGAATGGCCTCTTTAATAATCTTTTCTAAGACCTTCCCCAGGATAGAAGTCAGGCTGATGGGCCTGTAGGTTGCTGGATCCACTTTCCTCCCTTTCTTGAAGATAGGTGCCACATTGGCCTTCTTCCAGTCTTCAGACATTTCACCAGAGTGCCAGGAGTTCTCAAAGATCCGTGCCAGGGGCTGAGCTATGATGCTAGCCAATTCCTCGAGTACCCTGGGGTGTAAACTGTCAGGACCGACTGACTTGAAGGTATCCAGCTTCTCAAGGTGTTCCTTCATGAGGTCAGCATTGATGGAGGGTAAGGAATCTCCCTCGCCTGGGGCTCCCTGTCCCATAATGGGCAGGAGCGTCCCATGGGACTGGTGAAAGACTGGTGCAGAGTACCCATTTAGCAAGTTGACTTTTTCCTGGGCGTTGGTTGTCAGTTGTCCCATCTGGTTTAGCAGGGTTCCAGTGTTGCCCTTGCTTTTCTTCTGGCTCGCCACATATCTATAAAAGGACTTTTTATTGTCCTTGATACTTGTAGCTAGTTGGAGTTCCATCGCAGCCTTGGCTTTCCTGGTTCGCTCCCTGCAATTTCAGACTAGTAACGAATATTCCTCCTTGGAGGTGCATATGCACTTTCTTAGTGAGCCAGCACATAGAGAACTGCTCCCTGATTCCAGGTTCCTCATGTACACCTTTAGGCTTGCTGGTGCCTTGGGATCCTAGTTTTGGAAACTGACTTCCTGGTGCATCAGGAAATTTAAATGAGCTTGTGGACAACCTGTCAGAGCAGATCGGTTGAAAAGGTGCCTCGGCACAGCTGTGTTTGGCACATTGCGAGTCCCGGGTGCAGGGATTTTCTTTGTAAGGTGGGAAAAGTCCATGGTGCAAGATCAGAGCCCGCCAAAGGTTTGCAGCTGCACCAGCGAGTGCATGCTCGTGATTGGCTTAGAGGAAATTATGCACGTGGCGGTCGGCAGTTGGCTTGCTGGCCGCATAAAATGTTTGGGCAATGCCCGGCCAAATTGGAGGAGTGCTCGGAAGTTCGTGGAGAGAGATCCCCACGTGTACTTGAAGCCATGGAGGAGGCCTGATCACCCACCATTGACTCCGTCTCAGTTTTTCACCACGTATCCTGTCCCCGCGTGAGTGTGAGCAACCGTGTGCCTGTGTGCTGTCTACGAATTGTGCCTACAGTGTATGCATTGACGAGAGTCTGTGTACTACAGCTTGTAAGTAAAGTTTTTTTGTTACAACCCACTGCGGCCCCTCATTCAACTAGTTCTGCTCTAAAGGCGACCCCATTCTGCCAGCGTTTCTCAGCCCCCATACAACCCAGCACCAGGGAAGAGCTCCAGAGTATGGTCCCTGGGCATACATTTAGAATAAAGCACAATGCAAACCACCCACTAAGATATTCTACATTAAATGCTTTACTGCACGGAGAACATCTTTGTGGTGGCGGTTTTGCCACTTCTGTTGCATTATAAATGGATTGCATATACAGCATTTTATGATTATTGCATGATTCATGTAATATTTGCTAAGGGTCTAAGGTGGCACGCTATAAGGTCTTGATCAAACATTACTTTTCTACTGACATTGATTAAGCTGTGAATCAAGTGTAGTATCACTGTTTTTATGCTTGCCTGAATTCTGATTCTCTTTCAGAATCTTTTATGTGCATAAACTGAGGTAAAAAATTAAATCTCTGTGTCATAAGATGAAATTCAAACTTCTATTTATGAATGTTCTGGATTAGTAGGATTTATGATTAATGTGCCAGCTTGTGAAATAAAAACTTTACCACAGAAATCTTTTCTGTTTTTCTTGTGAGCAACATGTAGTGATTCCTGTTCTTCTTTAATGCCTCTTTCCCTGCCTAAAACACCTGACCCCTGTGAAGGGAAAGAGGGATGAAGAACCGTGGTGCTGCTCCCTCAGACTGCAAAAAGGAAAAGGGAGTTCTTCTGTAGTTGCTTGATAGGCTTGGAAAAAGGGACATAACAAAAGAGCAAAAATGAGATGTGCGGAATGGTAGCTTTTGTGGTTGGGTAGATCTTGGGGCTAGGGAGATAATTATACAGGGTCATAATTGATGGAAAAATGGGAGATAAACTGATTTGATTTGGCATTAGAATTGGCACAGGTTGAGAGAGCAGGAATGATTTGCAGACTCAAAAAGGTAGAACTGACTGCTGGGCAATATTGCTACTCAGACAACATAAGTGATTACCTTTCTTTTCATATACAGTACCTAGTTTATCTTTTGCTGAAATATTTTCATAGTGGCGGCATGATTCAGTAGGAAGAGGCTGTGTTGCTAGGCAGCAGTAGTGTGAGCACTCCGCAGATGCCATGTGGAGGGAGAAAGCTGCCTAGTAATAATCAATTGGTGGCACTGTTTCCTGGCTGAGCTATGTATTGAGAAGCAGGGAAAGGGAAGCATCTTTGGCTTGTGCAGCTGCTGCCTAGCAACTGGCAGTGCTCCCTGGCCAGTCTGGAAATATTGAGCGGTATTTTAATTCTTGTGTAATTTTAATTATCTACTAAAACTAAAGAATAGAAGAAAAATATCAGGTCTACAATTTGCATCTCCTCCAAGAAGGCTTTGCATAAAAGTCCAAGGGGAGTATTTTTAATATCCTGAGCATTCAAGCAGTGCTCATAACACTATTAAAACATATTATTTATTTAATCCCTGTTCTTACTTCATAATGTTAGATTTTGTTATCATGTTTTAAAATGTTTTCATTACAATAGTGACTACAGGCTTCAATAGCCATGTATCACTGAGCTCAATGGGATCCAAGAATACTTTAAAATAAATTTTCTCTGCCCTGAAAAGGATTGTGTGTGGGTTTTTGGGGTGTGTTTTTTGGGGGGGGCGTTATATTCTGATGGATCCATAGATTTTTACATTGGACTGTACTGTTAATAATGGGACATATATGAAATGTAAAGGTATGCTTGTTGAGCTAACATAAATTAATCTACAAAACTTTACTTTTTTCCCCCCCCATAGTATATTTCACTGTGGTTATATGCCTTTGCATAATTCTATTTGTGATATTGAAAATCTTTTTATCTTTGAAATAGGGTCATCAGTCATTCTCACTTACAGCTCAAATATTGGCTGTAAAGCTGACTGCAAACTATTTCAGTATTAGTTTTTCACTAGACAGCTTGTAGATTGTTGTATGGTTGAACCTGTTTTCTAGCTGTAAGGAAGGTTTCCCATTCCCATCTGTACTATTGTTATAAAAACATGGGAATTGAAGGGGTACGGATATCTGCTACTACAGGCCACCATGTCCTACAATTAAAGATCTCTTTCTACTCTCTGGTGTTTACTCTGATATATTTATGGATAGCAATATCCCCATAGTCTTCATTTTTCTAGGTTAAATAAGCCATGCTCCTTTAGTCTTCATCTCTGCTTATATGATTAGCTCTCTGTTCTCCATAGCATTCTAGTAGCACTGGTCTGCCTCTTTTCCAGTTACCAAGTTTCTTTCTTGGAACCAGAATTTTGCATTGTATTATAATGGTATTAGTAGTCTGTCTCTCTCTAGATTCATAGATGTAGATGTTAGGGTCAGAAGGGACCTCAATAGATCATCGAGTCTGACCCTCTGCATAGGCAGGAAAGAGTGCTGGGTTTAGATGCCTATCTAACCTCCTCTTGAAGACCTCCAGGGGAGGGGAGAGCACCACCTCCCTTGGGAGCCCGTTCCAGACCTTGGCCACTCGAACTGTGAAGAAGTTCTTCCTAATGTCTAGTCTAAATCTGCTCTCTGC
>JAGPOW010003310.1:3720843-3768291 GCA_030014935.1 Caiman crocodilus
CTTGATCCTAGTCGCCAGGCGAAGCTCTACTCCCGCCTTGGCCTTCCTAACAGCCCTCCGACACGCCCGAGCACAAGAAGAGTACTCCTCTTTGGAGGCGGCTCCCTTCTTCCAAAGATGGTAAGCCTCCCTCTTTGCCCTCAGGGCCCCCTGAATATCCCTATTAAGCCACGGGGGTTTCCGGGCACTTTTGCCTATCTTGCATTGGGCGGGAACGGTCGCCCCTTGGGCTCGGAGGATCGTCTCCTTAAGGAACGTCCACCCTTCGTGGACGCCCATGTCCTCAACCCTGCAGTCCCGCAGCGCCTCCTCAACTAGCCTCCTGAGCTCCCTGAAATTGGCCATTTTGAAGTCTGGGATCCTAGTTCTAGTGTGGGCCCTACCTACACTGTGCCAGACAGCAAATTCTATCAGGCGATGATCGCTATCTCCCAGGGAGTCCCGTACCTTGAGCCCTCCAACCAGATCTTCCCCCGAGGCCAGGACCAGATCCAGCAGCGCATCCCCCCTGGTGGGGCCATGCACCTCCTGGACCAAGTGAAGGTCCTGCAGCTCTGCCAGGAACCTCCGGGACCTCTCGGACTTGGCCGACTGCTCCTCCCAGCAGATGTCCGGGTAATCGAAATCACCCATGACAATGACATCCCTCGTCCTAGTCGCCTCCTTAAGCTGGCCAGCGAATTGGAGGTCCAGCTCCTCCTTCTGGTTGGGTGGTCTGTAGCAGACGTGCACTATTAAGTCCCTTTCCCTTTGTCCTCCTTGCAGCCTGACCCAAATTGCTTCCACCTGGTCCTCAGTCGCCCCCAAGTTGATGCTCAATGCAGAGAAGCGCTCTTTGACATAGAGCGCAGCCCCACCGCCTCTTTTCCCCACCCTGTCTATGTCTAGATGCTTTACTGAAGTTCATTTCTGTAGCCTTGTTACTATTAGCCATCCTATCTTTGCCCCAGTGAACAACATTATTCTCATTTAATATTTTGCCTCGGTTTTTGTTTAAGTTTTTGGGCCATTGCTACATTGTACTTAAACACTACCCCGTTCTCAGTGCATAGTGGCCCAACTTATTTCCTGCTTGTCTGTTGTTTATGTGACTGAACAAATTTTTTCCTTTTTTTTTTACTACATTTACCCAAATCCTAAATGACTGAATGTAAGAAACAGCAACCCAATTTTAGGTTCTGTGCGTGCAAAATGCATATTTCTGTTAATCGGCATCTTACAAGCCGGCATGCTCTGTTAACCGGCATGCCAGCTTGTAAGATAAAGTGAAAGCGGAAGTGCCCACTGTGGCACTTTTGGTTTCTCTGAGCCCCCATGGCCCGTGAGCAAAACAACCTGCACTGCTGAGCCCCCATGGCCTAAGGGCATAACAGGCTGTGCAGGGCCTGCCTCCCTGTCCCATGGGTCTCCAGGCCTTGCAGGAAGGGCAGCAATGCAATGGGAGGGGCAGTGAGACATCCCAGATGCAGTGGGAGAAGTGGCAGCTTGGGCCGCTCAATTAACTGGCATATTTTGTTATCCGGCATCCCCCATTCCCAGAGGATGCCAGATAACAGAACTTTTACTGTATTTGTTATAATTTTCCATGGATAGGATCTAATTACAGCATCATCTTAAATTAATCCCTCCCACTACTGCAGTAGGGAAAGCATTGGTGGAGGGCTAGTGGAAAGAAGGCCAGATGGCAGGGGAGTTAAGTGGTCTGATTCCTGCCCCCTGTCCTGTGCCTGTACTCATTGATGTATCATGTTGTCATCCTCCATCCCCCAGTCGCTTGTCCTGTGTCTGGATCTGTGGGCTCCTGTTCATTCCCTGTTGCATCTGCCCCCTGCAGCCTCTGCCCTGCCACCACTTACCTTTTGGCTCCATTAGGGCTCCTTCCCTGCTCCAGCTTGGTGCATAGAGCAGGTGGTTACTGTGGCCCTAGCCTGGCCATGCAGCAGTGGGGACAGTGGCAGAAGCCCTGGCCTGGGCCCAGAGCTGCTGCCCCTGGAACACCCATAACTGGAGGGTAAATGGCAGTGTAGGGATGGGTGGACAGTGAGGGGAAAGCTGAAATAGAGTTAGAGGAACAGGCAGCAGAGAGTGTGGGCTGTGGCTCTGATTCCAACTTCAAGCCTGATCTTTGGTTGGGTCTGGAGTTAGAGCCACAGAAGCCATCTTGTACTCAAATGCAGGACAAAGGACTTTTCCTCTCATGGTAAATAGCAGGGGTTTGAATTTGAATCTTGGATTTGAAATAAATACAGTATTATTCTTTACAAAGTCTAGCTCAACTCAAGTTTGGGCAGTTCTCTTGCCCTGTACTTTTTGACCTCAGAGAATTAACACTTCTGCTGATCAGTCCTTTTCTTTTTCTTTTTCTTCTTTTTTGTAGGCTCTCTGCTTATTCCTAATTTTTTTTTGTGTTGTAGTTATTCATTCAGCTGTCCTCTGGAGCCCTTCCCTTTTAAGCTTTATTTCCTCTTGCTTAGAATTCAAGTTATAAATAGACTTTTGCCCCATTGAAGTAAAGAAATTCTATACCACCTCTATATTCAAGTCCTTGAGCTTTTCACACCAGTCCAATTTACTTTACTACTTTCCTTTGTTTATCACAGTTTGTCAACAGTTTATGAGCAGCTAATCTGTAATAGCCTCATTTACCAAAACCAAGTCTCAGTTAGTATCACCTCTGGTTGGTTTGACTTTGAAGAAATAATTTCAAATGTTTCCCCCACCCCCAATGCCTGAAGACAAACGTTTGTCATATTGAGAAATAATTGCCCCACCATGGCATAGTTTATTTTTGTATGCTGCTATATTTTTGGGAAGTGAGTCTCCCATAATGACCCAGGGTCCTGGGTATATCGTTCCTCTAATTCTAGTAAGGGTAAGAATCAGTTCTTGCCCCAGATTTGTCCAAAAGAGTTTGACTTTCATATTAACTAATTTGCTTACCACCTCCCCCCTTCCCCTGCACTATACTACTGTCTACTATGAGGAAAAAACAAATGTTCTTTTTGAGATATTAGGAGAGCAGTATGTCTTTACCAGTAGAAAACAAAATAATTTTGCAGGTCATCAAGAAATTAAATGACTTTTGGTAAATGGATCCAAGGGAAAGATTGTTCCATCTCATAGACTTTCCCAGTGGCTAGCAAACTGTGTCAAACAGCCAATATTATCAGTAAGTAGACTCTTCCAGTTTATTTTTGGGTGTCATGCTAAGAAGGCATAGGCATCTTGAGAGTTAATATATGTAGAACAGCTACATGGAGGGCCATTTACACTTTATTATTCCTTATAGACAATTTCAGTATTTTTATTCATATGAACTTCTTTCCATTTCCCAAAGTGCCAACTCGTAGTTAGCCAAATGGTGGGATCAAAGTACATTGATATTTCAAGACAAAAGAAGTGTTACTTACCTTGGAGTAACCAGCAGTTCTTAAATATTCTTAACAAGTAGGTCCCATGACCTATCTAACTGCCTACCTTCCTTCTCTGTATCTTTGAGTAGCTCATTACCATCTGAATTCTTAGTGGTGAAGGAAAAGAGAAGGGGGTTGTTATTGCTTTACATATGTTTTCAAATTGCAGTTGCTGCAAAATAATGATCCCTTCATATACCATGATCCATCCAAATCCTTGAAAAGAAGTGCAACAAATCTAGTTTGTGTTTTGATGTTTGATAGGGGTGAACAATAGAACCTAACACATGACCAACTTTGCGTTATCCTATTAACAGATTTTAAATATTTTAAATTTTCTTTTATTTGGCAGTTAAATTAAGATCAATGATAATGGGTTGTGTGGTTACTATGCATTAAAGATAGTAATTTTGAATGGTACAGCTTGCTGTCATGTTCCACACTAGTGCACTGTTCAGCATTTAGTCAGAAATGTAGCTCAAAGGCCACATTCTGTCATACAACTGGGGGTGAGTTAAGGACTAAAGCTCAAAAAGAAAAAAAAAAAAGGATCTAAAATGAAAAGGTGGTAATATGCTTTACCTGTTTACCAATATTGGGGTAAAATTTTGTCCTCTTTAGCTCAATTTGTTTTCATTTGTATTTTCATTCTGAAACTGCCATGCTCTCTTTTACTTATGTTCTTCAAAGATGTTCATTACTTTGGTCTTAATGATTTGAACAACCCAATCTTAACAAGATTAATGTAATGTCCATCACTGGTAAAAGGCTAGACACCCTTACCCCCATATATAAATGGCTTTTTTTTTGTGTGCAGTTTGCTTATTCACTTATCAAAGAAAGAAATGGTTAACAGTAGAGCATGGAAATAAATAAAGGGGATGATGAAGGATACATTTTCTGTTTCCCATTTTCTTCAAGAATTCAAATCAAGGCCATTTAAAGTACCATAACTGACTGATTTTCCTGCTCCCATTTGAGTCATCAGAAGCTTTCTCCAGTTGCCCAAAAGCAATTTGCTGAGCCTGGCAGAAGTACAACACCCTTTTTGTTTGTAAACAGAAACAAGCCAAACCACCGCTCAGAAAAATGCCCTAATAAAATACTTCACCAAAAAATACCCTAATAAAATACTTCACAATCCTCAAACTACTGCCCACAAATTAAAGCCTTGCTTTAACAAAATAATGAGTCACTGATATGAAACAGTTTTGTTCTTCACTTTTTTTCCAGGCACACTAATGAATTCCTTTGAGACACCCAATCATTCACTTTAGAACTGAAGGCTACTTGGGATCCAGATAGCTAAGAAAGTCATTGTTAAGTCTGTCTGTCTATGAAAAATTAATCTAATCTGTCCACCTCACAGGCAGACAATGCATACATGTGTTACAGTATTCTAATATGATAAAAGCCTAAGTCTGTCTGTCCCTAATGCTTTATTCACACTCCGATTGGCTGATGGAAATAGCCAATCAGAGTGCTCCAAGCATAGACAGAGGGTGTGGGAGCCAAGGCCAGCAGCGCCTAGTGGCAGGGTTATCTACCTTAGCTCCAAATATCTCCCACAACTTTATGTACAGTATAGTTCATTCTCTGTCTTCACATCCCTCAGTATGTCTTCCAGTTCCAGGCACTTTTACCTCATAACCTAAATTTTCCCACTGCCGTCCTCACCATACTATGTGTAGGCCCCAACCTTGTCTCCTCAAGCATGGTCCTAACTCCTCACCAACCCTGTCTTTCAGCAAGTTCTGCCACACCCATACACCAGCTTTCCTGTAGCTTCTTCTCTAGCATGGGTATAAACTCTGGGTCACTGTCCTTCCAGAGGACTTGGCAGGTGTTATGCCAGGAATGGTTCTCCTGGGCCTTCCAGGGGCCCTCCAGTACTCAACCTGCAATGACCATTTCCCATCCATGGGTATCCTGGATGTGAAGAAATCTTCTTCTCTCTGCCCTTCACTTTGAATCAAACCAGGTGACCCTTGTGGCAGAAGCCACCTCTGTCTCTCCCAAAAACTCTGCTCTCTGACAATTTGGTTAATATGGGCCCTGCAGAGGGCAGATATCCCATCTCTTTAGGTAACCTGAGTTGGATATGTTCCTGAGGGAGGGGGGAAACTTGCTCCCTCTGCCTGCATGACTAGCATTACATGCCTGGGTGAAGGGCTTACCCTTCCTATTGCTCTAAGCAATGCCAACCTGACTGGGAGGGAGCTAGAGACCCTGCCAGTCTACCTGGCAACCGGTGATGCATTTCAAATTGGGTAGCTGGCAGCCAACAGGTGCTAGCCTCCATTGGACCAGGTAAATGAGGTCATAAGGTCTATATAAATTAAGGACTGCCCAGGAGGAAGGGCAGTAACCAGGATGAAAACAGAAGAAGAGCTGGGTCATCTGATACTTGCTCTTTCTTGAAACTCATGATCAGTGAACTGCCTGCCTCCAGAGAGAATCTCCACCTGTTTCTGGATGATACTCATGAGTAAACTATCTGAGATCTAACTAGATATATAGCTTGCAGTAACTCACATGCATGATCAAAGGCTACCCAGCCACCCTGCTTGCTCTATGGGATTTCTATGATATTGCTCTATCCTGTACCCTATTCCAAACCTACTCCTTGTACCCAGTAAAGTTCTCCTTTGGACCTAGCTTGGGAGACTTATTGGGAGAGGGGCTACGTTATGCCTCGGGGTCCCCTTGGTTTAGCAGGCTAAGGAAAACCACTATTTGTGCTTCAGACTAAGGAAAGCACCCCAGGTTCTTGAAGTGGGTCGAGTACCCTTGAAGTCTACTCGGCCTGTGTTTCCCAGGGAGCACAGTGTTAGGTTCAGGCTAGACCCTGGTGGTGGCATTACTTCCAGGCTAGTGGGTATGCTCCAGGAAGGGGGTCGGCCAGATGTGAGGTGCCCCCAGGGAGGCATTTGGAGCCTGGAAGGTGATTGGGCACAGTGAGGTGGGTGGCTCAGCGTAGGAGCACCCACTACTGGCCTGCTGCAATCCCTGTATCCAGTGGTGATGTGTAGGGGATGTGCACTTCCTGAGAGCACCGGTGCACTCCCTGACAGCCAGCGTTCCTTGCTTGGGTGATGGATGGGGGGGCAGGTGGGAGTGCTGGTGCCCCCCTGAGAGTGCTGGCCCAGGAGTGGGGGTACCAGGAGACACTCCATTGTGGTCCCCCCACTGCTGCTTGCTGACTGGTCACTGACTCAGGAGGCACCAATTGCCCATGCCTGTATCTCATGGCTTTCTTGGTACTGGCTGGTCAATCAGATGACCTGGCCAGATAAAATTCCAATGGAGGGAAGGGAACCCTCTCTTTTTCCAGTGGACATTTTGAAAGCAACAAGCAACATACCTCCAAGCTCCTGCTTGGATGATTCTCTGCACGTAAAAACCTGAGAACTAGCCACAAGTCTAGAAATAAGTATAGGCAGTCATGTCTTAAAAGGATCATTGCATTCAATATCTGCAAAGGCTCAACTGACTTTTGTTTGCTCAAAGTGTATTCTGACTTGCTTGTTCTATGCCCCCCTCTCCATCAGTAAAGGTATTGGGTTAAAGTGTGCTCTGTTGTGATTACTGGGGAGAGCGGTGAGGCAGGCCTTTTGCTCCCTTTGCTCAGCCAGTGAAGTTGGGTATGGCTTTTTATTGTCCTCTGGTACCTGATGCTATCTTTTGATGGTTTGGGCTGAAAGAAGCACCCTGAAATATTACTGTTGGCAGAGTACCCCCAAGGTTTGCAGGGTCTGCATGTCCTGAGCTGCACAGAGCCGTTCCAGAGACCAGTGCTCGTGTGGTGGGAGTGTTATCCCAGACTTGTGGGTGTTCTCCATGAAGGGGGCCAGCTGGCTGTAGGCTCCTCAGGGGAGACTCCCGAAGCATGGTTTTGGGCCTGGCACAGTGAGGTGGGTGGCTCTCTATAGTTAACTGTAACTAAAGACCTGTCCTTAGTTACTGTGGGTCATTTCAGCTATCCTTAGGTACAGAACTATAAAAAAAAAAAAAAAAAAAAAGTTGCACTCCCTACTGTGCCACCACACTGGGAGCATGACTTTTGAAGGCTACTGCTTCCTTCCTTTGAGCACCTAGCACATCCCACCCTAGTTGCCAAAACAGTTTTTTCAAGGATACAGCACACAATAGTTCAGCATTTGTACTCTTTAGTAAAGAAAGCTTTTTTGCTTCAGACAAATAAATTGTTACTGAACTAACTTGAACTTTAAACAGAGGTACATGATGTGTACCTTGAGTGTACCTGATGTGCACTTGAGACTCGGCCTGTGCAGCCTGGTACTTGTTAGGCAAGTTTCTGGGCTTCTGCCACCCATACCTAAGGAAAAGTTTTTCACTTGGCTTTGCAGATGTGCAGTATGGAGGCCAAAATGATTGTCTGGACTGGGCACTGCTTGATTACATTCAGAGACACCTTCACCTTCACCTCCACCTTCAGTGCCAGCCAGTGGGCTGACTGGGACTCTGTTGCCTGTGGAGCATGCTGGTGGTTGTTGCCCCAGTAAGTGTCGGCCTTGGCCCCGAGTCCCCGCTACAATATATTTTACACATACAGCCTGAACCTTTTCCCTTCAAAACTGGATTTTAAGTGGGTAAAGCTGTTTTCTCTGCTGGAAAAGAGGCGCTCCTGGAAACGTCATGAATGCCATGCATTTGTCAGGATGGCTGCTATTTGTGTGCGACTCAGAAAGATAAGGAACAGAGTCCCTTGTTAACCTTCTCACAACCATAACTATTGGCTGAGCACTGAAATTCATGCCTGAAGCATCAAGTGAGATGCTGGTAATATCTTGATGAGACTTGTGGTGTGAAAACAACACTTATTTACAGGAACTTTGTTAAAAAAACTACTTGCAGTAATGAACTAACACTGTTGACACTGTCCTTGAAAGGGGCCTGATGTATGACATAGAATGTCCAGGAAATGCAGACTCCCAGGAGGCAGTCTGCTATTGCAGGTATTTCTTGCTGCCTTATCTGACTGTGCCTTGCGATGTCACACCTTCTGGACACTCTTATGATCCTAGGAGGACTTGATCCTTGTCAAGCAATCAACCATGATTCTGGAAAATTCTTTTTCCTATGTTCTGCCTTCCAGAAACAAAGTGTATCTTTTATTTGGGAATGTGTTGTATGTGAGAGAATATTAATTTCTCTTTATGTAACTTTTTAGATGTAGTAATGTCTTTGGAAGGAAATGTAAAATAAATAAGATCTAACACCATTTTAAAAAAGCTTCTACTGTGTTTATTTTGTGCAGTAAAGCAGTACAGAGCAAGGTTGAGATCCAAATTAGTTTGAAGTAGGCTTACTTGGTCATCGTTCTGTCCTGTTTTACATACGCATCTTCCCTCTGAGTACTCTAGAATTCAAGGTAACAGAAGCCTAATATGCAGCCTTGAGTTCAGGTGCCTAAGCTCCAAGAAAGGAGCAATACGGCAAAGTGCCAAATTCTTGGGCATTGACTTGTCTAGGTTGAGACTCCTACAAAAACTATTTGTATCTGATTCCTACAAAATTTTTCCATCAGCCCAGTATCCAGGGTACTTCTATACCATCTTGGTTTCCTTGTCTTTGCAACATCATTATGTTATGCTTCATACATGGATTTGAGAGAGCAAGTAGTATAGGTCTGGTTATATCAGATTTGTTACTTGAGTTCCATTTAGTGATAATTTTGGTTGCCTCTTTAAGGAATCCATATCAGGCCAACTTGGTCCGTAATATTTTAATTTAAACCTCTGGCTTAATGTATTGCATCTAGAATTAGCATTTCTTTACAGAACAGTGAGAACAACAAGGTCAGTTATGCCATAAAATTATCTGGAATTTTCAATAAAAAGTTAACTTCAAAACTTTGATATAGATTCCATGGAGATTACTGAGATAATATGTCCAAGGCTAATATGGGCAGCTGTTCAAATTGTGCAAACCCGTTTGCCATCTCCTATTGAACTCAATATTAAAGGCACCACTTAAGGAGTTTTAAGCCTGCCAGTTTGTACAGACACAATGTGTACTGAACTTCTTGCAAGTCGTTATGCCTTGTTAAAGAACAGTTATCTTATCATTCAGGTTGCTGGCAGACACAATTAATGGTTGAGGGGCTAATCAGTTTCACTGAAATGAGCCCACTATAAGTGAACTTGCTGAACTTGTCTTGGATGCTATTGTGACAATTCATAAAGTCAGAAAACTTCCTATAGTGTTAGAAAATAGATTCCCTTAGCTGGAAGATGCTATGTAAATATTAAGTATAATTATTTATTCTAAAAGTACCAGGGGGAGGCTCAAGATAGAATTGCATAATCTACACTGAATTGTGTAGCAGAAATCTGTCTCTCAAAGGACTTTTCTTATCCCTATCATTTGGGTTTATTTCCCTAAGGCAGGGATGTCAAACATACAGCCTGTGGGCCAGATCTGGCCCACAGGCCCCCATTGTGTGACCCCTAGTGCTGGCTTTGGGTCTAAATTGATCTGGACCACCACTGCAGGCAAGGTCTGAGCTGCATGCTGCGTGAGACATCTGTTCCAGCCACTCTGGGGTCTGCTTTGTCCAGGGCGTCTGTCCCAGCTACTTGACACACATTGCACATGGTGCCTGCTCCAGCTGGTCTGAAACCAATACTGGACGTGGTACTCACAGGTTCCATATGCCATATGGATAAGGACTAGCTGGAGTAGGCACTTTGTGCAGCATAATCCTGGACCAGCTTCCAGGGCTGCAATATGTGAAGCAGATCCTGGAACAGGCACTGTGTACAGCACAGTCTGGCAGGGATGGGTGTTGCATATAGTGTGGTGCCTGCTGTGGCTGGGTGGATTGTGCCACCTGTGGTGCCCATTCTGTTTGCTCTGGGTTGTGGGTCACATATGGTGCCTGCCCTGGCTTGCAGTGGAGATCCTAGACTGGCCAGAGCTCTTGTTGTGGACACTGGATCCTTCATGAAGGGTCGGGGGAAAAGAACGTGGACCAGCTCAGTTTGTCTCTCCTGCCCTAAGTTATTGGTCTCTTCCTGAGCCTGATAGTGGAACAGGATAAATTTCTGTGGAGTGAAGAGAAGAAATTTTACAAATGTTATTTTCTTTAAATCAGTTCATGTTTAAGATGCAGAAGCTGTTGAAATGATCATATCCAGGAACAGCTGATCTTGTAGCTCTAATCTAAACTTGAATAATCTAATCTGGTGGTGACAGCAAACTCCTTTATTGCTTGCTTTTATCTGTTTCTTAAGAGGAAATACCAGTCAGAGACAAATTAAGGAAAAACATTTGCTTTTCCTTGAGAATGATTGACTTGGCACGATTTAAACTGTTGCATAAGTTGGTAAAGAGAATTTAACTAATATAACAATGATGAGAATGGGCTGGCTAACTTGGTTAACAGTAGTTTTTAAAAGTGAATTTAGTGTCTTTGATAGAGATGGACCGATATATCAGTCCGTATTGGATTGACACTGATAAAAGGAAAATTGACATTATTGGCAATCAGCCTTTTTGATCAATGTAACCAATTTAATGTTTCCGATTAAATGCAGCATGCATGTACACAGCCGCACCATGCATGCAGCTAGGAATGCAGCCTGGCAGTTTGGAGAGCAGTGTTTGGCTAGTAAGTCTGTGGGGGAGGGAAGGGCATTGGGGGTGGACGGGCAGATTGAGGCCCCCACAGTGAGGCAGGGGCAGGGGCAGGCACAGGCACTGCCCAGCTGGGGTGGGATGGGCATAGGACAGAGCTGCGAGTGGTTCATCTGGGGGGGCAGAGAGGGGGATGGCTCTCACCACTGTGCACACCCCCAGAGAGGTATGGGGGGCATGTGCCTTCCCCGATTTGTTTGCAGGGTAAGGGTGGGCTGCCCATTGCAGGCTTTGGCCCAGGGGCTGCTCTGGCTTCTTCCTGGCTGGCAGCTGGGTTGGGGCTCCACTCAGGGTGGGTGGTGGTGGTGGTACTAGGAAAGGGACTATGGGAGGAGCTATGGCTAATTTAGGGGTGGCTGTAGCCCACTTCATAGCCACCCCTCCCAGTGTCATCGCCACCCGCTCCACCTTGTGCCCTCCTACACCAAGCTCAGCCCTGGCCCAGTCCTGTGAGGAAGAGGCTGGCATGGCCCTGGTCCTAAGCTTCCAGCACGCAGCCCACCTGTGCACAAATCTGGGGGTCACATGCACCCCCATGCTTCCCCTGGGGGTGTGCACAGCAGTGGGGAGCTGCTTCCCTCCCCACTTCCCCTTACCCACCAGGATAAGCTGCCCGCATCTCTGCCCCAGGCCCTACCCCAACAGGGCAGCATCTGCCCTTGCCCCAGCCTCCTTTCCTCCTTCACTGTGAGGGCTTCCATCTGCCCCTGCTATGTCCTTCCTTTCCTCACATGCCCCCCACCCCTTACCAGCTGGCTGCTGCTCTCCAAGGTGCTGGACTGCATATCAGTTATTGGACTGATATTGACCAATATGCCTGATTGATAATTGGCCATTGGTATTGGCCAAAAAATCTTCATTGTTGCGCTCTTAGTTTTTAAAGACAGTTTGTTGCTCAAGTCATATGTATTGATGTCTTGTATGTAGCATGTTTTACATATTTTCTTCTCAGTGTTAATTGACTACAATAATATAAGGTGAATGAAGCTAATTTCTCTGCCTGAAAAATCAGGATATGGAAGAAGAGTTGACTTTATTATTATTATTCAGCAATACATAGTAAGGTTAAGCCCTCATCCTGAAGAAGGCTATTGGGTGCCAACATAATAATGAGCATAAATGATATTTACTATTTAACTATAGACTCTTTGATGCTGTACAAAACAGAGAAGAAAGATTTGTTTGGCATATTTTAGTGGCCCAATTGAATATTTGGGAGAGATGTTAGACAAGCTTTCTAGCACAAAGTGCCTTAGGTCTGGGAATGAAGTGGGAGCAACCTAAGCTAAATACCAGATAAAACAATGACTATTTCATTCTCTGTGTTTTTGAAAATGGCCATTTAAAGAGGGTGTAAACAATGGAGCTGAGAGAAATTATCAAGCTTCAAATGAAGGAATGTGCAGTTTCTGGCTCACAACAGCCTTTAAAATGAAGGCACAGTTGGATCTGATGTAGCATCCTAACGGTTGTGCTTCCTGCCATGCCACATGTGCATGACAGGAGGCATGATTGTGCAATCCTGCATCAGATCCCATTGCACTGTATTGCTGGTGCAACACCTGAACTGGCAAGCAGAAGACTTGCCTCTCCCCCTGCCTGGAAGCCCTGATAAGCTGCCTGGGCTGTTTTGGCAGGTTGAATGCAACTTGGTTTTTGTTGATTGCATGGGAGTTTGTGATTTAGTTTTCAGATTATAGAAATAACTTTACAGGAACTTGGTCTGACTCCTGTGAAACCCTATGTTCTGAACACTTGACCCCTAAAACCACTATATACTTGGTCTACAAAGATCCTTGTGTACCAGAAACATGTAAAAAGTGACTCAGTCAGTTGGGAGTATCATGCCCACAGTCTTGAACTTTATATTAAAGGACAATCTTTTAAATTAAAAATAAATAAATAAATGCCTGGACAGGATAAATTATTTCAATCCAAAAACATTGTCCACCAGGGAGTCATCATTTTATCTCATCATTTTCCATTGTAACTTTTCACAAACGATACGTGTGTGTTTCTAAAGTGCAGATAAGGTATGTTCTTCAAGTATTGAGATCATGTTAAATTTGATTCTGCAGCAGCTTTCTGTATGATCCATTTTTATAAACAAAACTGTGTCCATAATGACTCTATTTAGACTATGGATGGATATCAGATTTATAAGAAGAATGATCATTTTTTTTTTAATTTGTATGTATAATTTGGTGTTTCCTTTGACATTAATCTTCCTACTATTTTTATCATTTATGTCATTATTTCATTATTGTAATTTTAGCAAGTTTTAAGGGTATTTTTAATGTAAGATTTGTACATTTTTGTAAAATGTTGTTCTTAGAGTTGAGGAAAACTATAAATGAAACACATCATTTAGGTCTTCAGCTTTAAGCAGTAGATGATGAGAAGGAACTTTCTGACCATGAAGATGTTCAAACATTGGAACAGGCTATGTAGAGAAGTTGTGGACTCTCCTTTCCTAGAAATTTTCAAGAGCAAGTTAGACAGATACTTGTCTGGGATGGTTTACTCTGGGACAGTCCTGTCTTGACTAGGAGGCTGAAATAAATGACTTCCTGAAGTCCCTTCCAGTCGTACTTTCATATGATTAGTCCCGTGAAGCTGTCTTATGAATAAGGGAGGTTCTACAAGGTTTCAGAGTAGGAGAGAGTGTGTCCACTTGAGGAAGTACTGGGGCAAGCACCTTTCCAAATTATTAAAGCTGTGTTACTTTTTCAGTATTTTTAAACAAAATACATGTAGTGCTTCATGTGTAACTATGAATTTGTGTGTGTATTTATATTTGCATATGCAAACAGTTTAGGCTTTCTACAGAGAATTAAGTCCACAGACAATGCTAGAGGATGAATTGTAATTTTGGAGAACAGTTATGTCTGTAATCTACCTTCTTTTTATGTTCATTAATGCCCAAGAATAAACAGTTCCTGATCTATATTGAATCAGTTCTGTCTCTTCCATTTGATGTGTTGAAAAGAAGTAGGGGTTGTGAAATGAAGTGAATCCTAGTGTACAGCTTGAGTTCATCCAGGGTCAGTGATTAAAAGGATTAAAGGTCTTTAATTTAGAGATGTTTTTCTCTAAGTACTGATCATTTTAAATGCAATAATGGTGTTTGTTCTGCCTTCTTACCAGAACCGTACAAATCTAAAGTCAGAAGAATTTCATAGAGAGTAATTCTGTGAGCAGACATGTAACAGCTATTTTAATGTAAATAACATGGCTAATATACAAGTCTTTGTCCCTTCCCCTCCAAGAATGCAACATGTAACCTTTGTGTATGTTCTCCTTTTTATAGTGATATGCAGTTTCCGTGCATCTGTGCCACAAGGCTTAGTCCTGGAACTAGGAGAAACTGTCCAGATCCTGGAAAAATGTGAAGGTTAGTACACTGAATCATAGCTTGGGTGGAGTGCCCAAAGATGAATCTCATTTGCAACAGAAATATTAAAATATTTTACAGTAGCAGATTTTTATAATTCGTTTTAGAACCATGATCCATCAAATCATCAAAATACTTAGATAAAATCTGATCTGACCCAGTTTCTATAGGAAAGACTGGAGCATTATTGGCAATAATCCAGTCTCATAGCGGGGGGTCAGTGTGTGTGTTAACCATCTGTCCAGAAAAACATTTGAACCCTAAATTTGGGCATCGTATTGCAACCGTCTAGCCATGAAGTCTCATCATGTTGATTTTTACAACAAATGTCTAATCACATTTGTAGGCTTTTAATCCCCATGCAGTTAAATTGAGCTTACCAATATTGTTTGTTTTCTGTAAATGTTGAAACTCTTATTAATGCAATCATGATTAGATTGAGAGAGATTACTTGGTTGAAGAATAATTTATAAAGGATGGTGTTTTCCATTTACCTGTCTTGTATTCTTTCTGTACTTTAAAGTACATTTTCAGTATATCGGAACAATAATTGCTGTTGCTGTTACCTCTCACTAACTCTGTCTGTGTATGCGTATGTATGTATGTATGTATGTACGTGTATTTTCATACATATGTGTATATGAAGTTTAACTGAGATCTAATGCTGCCAGCCAAAACTATAATAGAAGCAGGATTTGCACCCTACTGTACAGGATAAGCTGATATTTATTCTGTGTATTGTATTTGTAATACCATTCAGGAGTACTATTTACACTATAAAACGAGAGCACATGTTTCACTAAAGCTCCTAAAATGGAATTACAGATTTGTAATCCAAAATGTTTAGAAAATATTAATCCAGAGTTCCAGTTTCGTTGTATTAGATCTGAATTGCAGATCCGTATTTTGTAAAATCTTTTGTTTTGTTTCTGTACTTGCTATTATTACTGTTTTGGTCCCTCTGTTCTGAGCATTAGTATTGTTACAAATACCTGCTTCTGCATTCTGCTACTGGCCAATTGTTTTTCCTCTTATGCACACAAAAACTCACATTGGGTATGAAGAGACATATATATATAGCTCCTTACAGGTTTGGCAGTCGAGCTGCTCCCTGCAGCTGGTTTACATGCACACTAGAGCATGGGGAGTTGGATTGGGAAGCCCCTAATTCTCAGCCCACAGCAGGGAGCTCCCAGATTGTGTGGCCCATTGGCCATACATGTGCTGGAGAGTTCTGTGCTGTGGACTGAGGAAATCTCTGATCTTTTGCCGGCTGACTGTATGCACGTCAGAGCACAGAAAGCCATTGATTGTGGAACCCCCTATTTCCCAGATTTCTGCACCATGGATCTATCATTCCAGCAATGGGGCCTGGCAATAGGGGGCAGGGGAGTGACTGGACAGGGACAAACCTGTGCACATCTCTGTGTGCCAAGTGTGCACATCTCCTTGTACCTCAATTTGTGTTACCCTTCAGAGGATCTTGTGGCAGCCCAGCTGAGAATCACTAACCTAAACTAACACTCCATTAACTTTCTGTTGAATGGAGCTTTGTAATTCAAAGCTGTGATGTGATCACTACAGGAACAATATTACATCTGAGGGCTTGGATATTATCTGGCTAAGCACTACTGACACATACTTTCTGATTGATTAAAAAAAAATCCTCATCAGAGTCAGGAGACCACTTATAAAGAACTCCTTCTGTTTCCATTTGAAGTACTCCAACATAGTCTTGACCCAGGACACACTCATGCAAACAAGTTATCAGACGATAAATAAGAGTAGGGATTTGCAATGCATCTGCTGCTCTGGTAGCACTTTTAATTGAAGAAAAAAATAGATGTTCCAGGGCTAGGTGTTTCTTTGTTTGTCTTGGATCCTAAAAGTTATGAAAGGGCAATGTGTACACATGCTAATCCAGTTGGGGTTCGGTGAGTGGCTGCATGTGTAATCTTCCTTGTGCTGTAGAAGGGAACTTTTCAGTGCACCCAACTTGCTCCGGAGAGTTTCACTGATCTTTTCATGGTGGCTGGTTGCCATTTTGGGGGTACCACTGAGGTCAAGGGGAGAAGGAATTTAAAAAACAAACGCACAAAAACAGCAACAACAAAACTAGTCTGGTTAATCAGGCTGGAGCATGTGTGAAATTGGTCCAGAGAAGAGCGTTCTGAGAGGACAGGGACAGGGTTAAGGAGACTGTAAATGAACTTTCTTACTGAAAACATTGGTTGATCAGGGCTATGTGAGCTCTGGTACTTCCTGGTGGAGAGAGAGAGAGAAGCATGCATCCTGCTCTTAGTGCTGGCTGGGAGGAAGAAGCAACACAACCACATGGAATCCGTCCAGAATCTCCAGAAGAGGTGGATTTAATCTTCAGAGAACTGGACTCTCCTAATATGAGTATCTAGAATGGTGAAGCTAGTTAGCAGCTCATTCTCTACCAAGCAGGGATATACAGGCAGTTCTCAGACTTAGGATACAACTGGTTCCTGAGAACCATGTCCTACAGCATTTTGACTTAACTCAGAACCAATTTTCCCATATGAAACAATGTTATAAATGGGGGATTGGTTCCTGAATCAAGGCCCTATTTTCACTAAAAATAAGCCAGAATTTTGTACAGTACTCAACTGATTTATATATAATAAATAAATATAGCTGTATTACTTGTCTGTATGTATTTATTGATGTATTTATATTGTAAATAGCAATCATTTATTTGGAAGGACTTCGTTAAGGTGACTTTGCTGGACTTCTTGAAGGGTTCTTGGCTGGAGCCTTCTCAGAAGTCTTGTCTGCTTTCTTAAAGAAAGTGTGCAAGGAAGTTTGGACAGATGTTTCTTTTGCTTGTACATCTCTCTGTAGCAGCTGTACATGCTGGATATGTCCCTATTCACTGATGCACTGCGTTCAGTGTTGGGGTCATGTTCTTCAAACAAGCATGGCAGCTTCCAAATGTTGAAATGCATCAGCCAACACTTTTGTTGTCAAGACTTTACGAGGAGGAATTTCTTCAACACTGGGTACAACTTCCTCTGCCACTTTTTGGTGTTCCAATTCAGTGAGGTGCTCATTGGTTTATTCTTCAGAATGGGATGCCAGCAACTCATCAGCATCTTCTGGTGCAATGTCTAAGTTGAGTTCTTTGCCCATTTCAACAACATTTCTGCTCACCTCTTCAACAGTGTCTTTAAAGCCTTGGAAGTCAGACACAAATTTAGGACACAGTTTTCTCCAAATACCATACAAATTTGATTGTTTGACTTAATTCTATGCCTCACAAATGTTCTTAACTGCATGGTAAATGTTGAAGCCCTTCTAGAACTCCTTTGGAGTTGGTCCACCTTCCTTCTCAGTTGTCCTGATGGGCCTGGGCAAATGTGTGCCTAAGATTTTAGGTCTTAAAGGATGCAATTACCCCCTGGTCCATAGGTTGCAACAGTGAGATGGTGTTGTGGGGGGTAGAAACGCCACTTTGATGTCAGGATGCATGTCATCAAGGATGGTTGGATGACCAGGAGCATTGTCAAGGATTAACAATCTTTCAGTGCAAGACTGTTTTTGGTGCAATAATCCCTGACACTTGGCACAAAATTATGATTAAACCAATCCTCAAAGATGTTCTTATTGACCCATGCTTTAGGATTGGATTTGCATATCACTGGGAGAAATGCCTTGGAATGTCCCGTGAAAGCTGAATGGTACAAAAGTAAAGGTTTAAGTTTAAAGTCACCTGCAGCATTGGCACCAAGCAAAAGAGTGAGCCTATCTTTAGCAGCTTTGTACTCTGGCATGGATTTCTCCTCTCTGGCAATGTAGGTTCTCGACTGCATTTTTTTCCAAGAGAGTCCAGTTTTGTCAACATTTAAAAACTTGCTGAGCACAATAGCCATTCTCTTCAGTGATTTCAACCAGTGCCTCAGGAAAAGCATGAGCTGCTTCATCAGCACTGGCAGCTTTACCTGAGACCTTGACATCCCAACATGCCTCACTGTGTTCAATTGTCTGTTGGTTCCAGGGGATTCTCCTATACCACTGGTCATCAACCGGTTGATCCCTCCCACAGGGGCCTTGGTTTTTAAAACGCACCCTTTACTTGCAGTAGAAGGCTCAGCATTAGAACTCTCCCTCTGTTGTTTCTTTAGATCATCATAAAGACTCCTAGCCTTTTCCTGAATGATGCCTAAGCTCACAGGAGCACAATGTTTATTTTGATCCTCCAGCCAAATGATTAATAGTTTCTCAACCTGAGCAATAGGTCCAAAACACTGCTTAGTTATCACAGTTGATTGCATAGGAGCCAAGTCCTTAACATGCTCCTGAATTCTTGTCTCGTCTTTCAAGATGGTCACGATAGTTGTTCGGGAGATATCCAAAGCTCTACCCTTTCAGTTGGGGTCTCCCCTTTTCCAGGTCTCTTAATTATTTCCATTTTTGTTTCCATAGTAATTATTATACACTTTTTTTAGAAGAAGAAACATCACTTCCACCAGATTTATGCTTTTCTGCCATTAGTACGGGCGGTTTGGAAACAGAAGCCATGGGCAGTGCAGTGAACTTGTTGTAAAGTACTGTACTGTACTGTACAGTACTGGGACTTATTCTTCATTCAGTACAGGTATAGTACCATAGTGCTGTACTGGTAGAAGCAGTAGCGATGACTGAGCACCGGAGAAGCTGCCTAGCAAATGGCTCCCAGACGAGTGGCGCTCTGCTGCTTTGGCCATGTGTCTGGAATGGCATGGGGAGAGGGCGTGTGCCCCTGGATCTTCCACAACCAGACCAGACCTGGGGGTCACACATCTCTCCCCCAACCTACCTCATGCCCTCCTAGACAAGTGGCAGGAGCCATTGGACAGGCAATGACTTCTCCTGTGGCTGCCCAGCTCAACCCCAGAACTTCTTGCCTTGCCCCAGAGGGGCCACCGGGGAAGCAGGCATATGAGCTGTGGCTTGAGCTGCGGTTTCTTTCACGGCCACCTGGCTCAGCCCCGGAACTGCCTGCCTTGCCCTGCTGGGGGCAGCCAGGGGAACAGGCCAATGAGCTGCGGCTTCTCCCATGGTCATCCAGCGCAGCCCTAGCATTGCCTGCTTTGCCCCAGGGGTGCAGCTGGACAAGTTGCAGCTTCTCCTGCCACTCACAGTCCCTGCTTCCAGAGCCCGGTGCAGCCCCAGCTGGGCAGCATTTGCTCCAGCCCTACCCTCCCGCAGGTGCCCGGTTCTGCTCCCCCATGGCCCTTTCCTTCCTCCCTCCCTTCCACTGACAGATCTGTATCCAGCATTCAACGTTGTAAAGTTGAAACCTACGTTGGAACTTCGAAACCCAGGTGTCAGTTTACAAACGTTGGAACTGCGGTTCATTGGAACTCAAACCATTGTAAGTCGAGGACTGCGTGTAATGTATATTTTGGCTTTTAACATTTTTCTTTGTAAGGCTTTAATTTGTAGTTTGTTCATTTGTTGTTGTATTTTTTTATAGTAGAAATACACGTTTGGACTGTTGTTGTTGTTGTTGTTATTCACTGAACAAAGTTTGATGCCAGATGCACCACATTAGGGGCTATTGGTTTTATATGGCGTGTGTGCGTGAATTGAACTGAATGATTGGGCATTAAGTATTGATATCCGCTTATACATAAACAGCCATTTCTCTGCCAGCAAGGGTCAGTGAGACCATACATCCCAACATGTCTCATTGTGTTCAGTTGTCTGTAGGTTCCAGGGGATTCCCCTGTACCATTGGTTATCAACCAGTTGATTCTGATCAACTGGTTGATCATAGATACCCTGACAGCTATTCGCCCCGCCCCCCACAACTGAGATCAACTGTCAAAGGCTCCATAATAGGGAATGGGGGGGATGCATGTGGGGAGCGTCCAGGATGCAGTCTGCGAGGGAGCAGTGGGATGTAGGAGCGGCTGGGCTGGGCTGTGCCCCTTGCTGCTTGGGCCAGGCTAGGTGAGTAGGGCAGTCCTCCTTTGTACCCCTGCCACTGGGTGAGCGGGGCCTCAGCGAGGCCAGGTTGGGTAAGAGGCTGGGTGGCTTGTCCAGGCCTGTGTGGGGAGGGCCGAGGTGCAGGGTGAGGCAGCTGCCGCTGTGTGCTGGGATATGTGCCTGGACCCCCACTGCAGTTTGGGGATTGGACCATAAAGCCAGGTACTGCAAAACCCAGTATGCAGCAGCAGCCACCTCACCCCATGCAGAAACTGGGGGGCACATGCCCCATGGCCTCTGCCAGGGTGCGTTCAGCAGTGGTACCCCCTCAACCCTGCATACCTGGATGAGCTGCCCAGGCTCTGACCCTCCCCTGGCCTGGCTGGGTCCCCACTCACCCCTCCCACACTCCCTCCCTCAGCACAGGGACCTTGATCTGCCCTCCTCCCCTACCCCTTCCCCCCCTCCCCTGCTGACCTGCTGGGCGCGGGGGGTTGGGGGTTGCTCAGTAGATCCTGGATTGTCTTTTACTTCAAAAAGTGATGTTCACCTTAAAAAGATTGGAGACCACTGTCCTATACCGAGTAAACCATCCATTGGTGTTTGGCCAGCTAGGAGTAGCTGACAGCATTATTGTGAGAGGGACTTTCATAGTGCATCTCATGCCCTGGACTACCTGACATTTTTGTTGCTGCCTCTGGGACCTGCTACTATTGACCATTCTGTAGAATGGATCCATATGTGAACTTTAACCTGAAGGCCACATTGGCCAGTACCATGAGTTTGTGTTTGAGATTAAATGAAAGCATTGCCACTAGGGTCTGATGGCTGCTGCCCTGAAAATGTGTTGGCCGTAGATGAGCACAGTGCATCTGGGTCGAAGTGGAAGTATATTCAAACCATGGCACAGTGTCTCTGGGCCAGGGAAGTCTGTGGCTACAACTTCATCAGTCACAAGGGCCACTTCTTGGTTACCATGTGGGAAGTTGTGAACCATTGCAGCTGTTTTGGGCATGTTAATGCCAGTTGGTTGGGTTGGATGTATGACACCAGGTCCTTTAGGAGCTCTATTCTACCAGGACTGTTGGAGAAAAGAAGCAGTGATCACTAGCATACCCAATACCAAGGCTGAGGGAATGACTAGACTCCTGGTGCTCACTGAGGACCATGTCTTTTAGCCATTGGCCATCTGAATGCCCATAAAGAGCTGTTCAGCTGTTTGCTCAGTTGCTGCAGAATGGCCATTTAAGTGTGCTTTTGGGTGTTTCAAGGCATGCTTTAGGCCCTGAGGATGTGTCTGAATACCAGTGACAGGAGTGCAGTATCTGTCTGTATCCTGTGCAACATCCAAACCTCTGCCAATTGAAGTGGAACAGCTGATGGTGCATGTCCTGGCAGACCACTTTGCCAAACTCCAAAATGAAGATCATAGGAAAGAAGGGGTAGAAGGGACCTCATGACATCTAGTCCAGTCCCTTACCCAAGGCAGACCTTCCTTGACTAAATTATCCCAGCCAAATGTTTATCTAACCTGCTCTCAAAAACCTCCAAGGATGGAGATTCCACAATTTCTGTAGGTGGCCTGTTCCAATGCTTGACCACCCTCATTGTCAGAAAACTCCTAATCTCCAACCTAAAGTTCCTTTGCTGCAGATTGAGGCCATTGCTCCTAGTCCTGTTCCCTGCTGTCATTAAGAACTCCATCTCCAGCAGTCTATAATCCCTCTACAGGTATTTCAAGACAGTTATCAAATTCCCCTTATTTTTCTCTTCTCCGGACTGAATAGTCCTAGTTCTTTAAGCCTTTCTTCATTAGTCTCGTCTCCAAGACCCCCTCACTATTTTTGTTGCTCTTTCCACTCTGTCCACAACTTTCTTGAAAACTGGACTCCAGGTCAGCATGGTGGTGCCTAGAGAGGTCTCCTCTTTCATGTGGTTAAACAGTGTCAACCGATTTGAGCTCTGGGGTAGTCATTTCCAGTGCTGGAAGGGGTTACTGTAGAAAGGCAGTGATCATACAGTGGGGAGTCAGTGGGCATGGTACATGTGATAATTGGCATGAATGGCAGAGAATGCTTGTGCCAACCTGATTTTGTTGCAAGGGATGGAGTAGTGCTGCACGTGAACATGGATACTGATATGTGTTGCTGTGAAAGAGCCCATGTTTACAAACTGTTTGGGTAGAAGGGCTGGGGGATTTTTGATGGCTTAGGGGGTCCAGGTAACTGCATCTTACCAAAACATCGCTAGATGCTGATGCCCAGAGAACATGGTTACTGATTACTGGGCCTAGGGCTGACAGCAAATTTGAAAGCATCCTGTGTCCACACAAACTATGCTTATTGCACAGTGCGTTTTGAGTTGTTTGTGGGGAAATTTGCTGCTGTCAGGGACAGCCTGGGAGTTCTCAACCTGACTTAATTCTTCAGTCATCCCAATCGTAATCTGCATGTCCTTGACCAGGGTGGTGTCAGAGTCCTCATTTGTCCTGGGTGATGCAGGCTGTGCCCATGAAATTCCAGCATACCATCCAACATCATTCACTGCTGAACATGGGATAGTGCCTTGTAGAAGCTGTATGTAATCCTGTGTGCACTCAAAAACATTGCTAGCATCTTGTGCCCTCAAGACTTGCATTTGGAGTGATTAGGCTCAGTCATAGTCATGTCCGTAGGCTGCCATTTCTGTGGTAATCTATTTGAAGACCACTTAGCTTTGATTGCTTGAATGGAGTGTCCACATGGTTCTCCACCTCACTCACTGAAATCTGCTGCATATATTGCCTGGCCAATTGGTACATAATACTGGGCATGGACTGAGGGGACCATAGTTATAGGAAAATGGATGAATGAAGGTGGGTGAATGTAGGGATGGATGGACAGATTGACATTGGCTCAGTAGCAGATGGATGGGTCAGAAGATGTCCCTGGTAGGTGGATACATTTAGTTTTTTCAGGTGGACCATCAGAAGTGGATGTCTGAATAATCACACACGTGGCATTTGTTCATAGTGTGAAGGTTCAGCACTTTTGAGTCAGATAAGGGAAAAAAAAACATATACTTGGTTTTTCCAGGTTCTGCTTTATCTTGACAGAATTAATCTTTAAACTCTTACCATCTGTAGCTTGTTTTGAAGAATTAATTAAATCACTGAAGTTTGAAGCAGCATTAGAGAAGCTTACTCAATTTGAGGTTGATTAAACAGGATAGGAGAAATCTGAAGACAGGCACACTGAAGGGTAAGCATATCTTATATACAAGGTCATTGTGAATAAACACAGACAAATCAACACTGCAGATTTAAAATAAAAGTAAGAGAAGGGCAGTATAAATAAAAATGTAGTATTGCCCACATTTGTACCAAAGAAATTGGTAATTGGCTAAAGATAGTCAGGACAGATAGTAATTGAAGACTCTTGTCTTGCTTCCCCCCCAACCTCTACTTTGGACACTCATTTTATACCTTCTGTCTCCAGTTAGTATGCATGTTTATCATGTCCACACACAACTGAACTCCTAAAATTGAAGTCCCCATTTTCATATTGGCTTGTACTTAATTATGCTTTGATCTTAAATTATCTTGCATATTGTTATATCTATGCTATTGATCTAACCATTTCGGGTCCTGAAATCTTTCTTAAAATATCCCAGACTCTCTTACTATTCATGCTTCCATTATGTGCTTGGTTTTTTTAAAGCACGTTTTCTTGAAATTATGTATAAAAAAGAGTTGCTTTGATTATGTACAACTACCAAGCCTATTCAGGCCCAGGGCCTATTCAGGTAATGACTGAGAGATGTGAATGTGGTGAATATGCACATGAGAATCTAAGGTTACTTTTTGTTGAATCTACTAATGGCAATGAATACATAGATTTATTTTTATGTTTGCAGTATATTTTGTACTTGCCAGCCTGACACCACTCTAAGCCACACTTACAGCTGGAATAATTTATTTCTGAATGCTCTTGCACAAATACAATAATCAGTGATGAGGATGGGATCCAATGGAGAGGGGCATGCATTAGGTCACTGTAAAGAACTGCTTTAATTGTGAGTACTTGAAATCTGTTGGAACCCAAACTGGCAACCAGCCATTATTGGAACACTTGGAGTTTATGGTAGCACCCTGGAAGACTGACCAAGAGTGCCTGGAGCAGTTTTTTGAAGTAAATTAGATTCCCCTATGGAAACATGTAGCTGCATTATTGAGTTTGATGGGAGGAAAAACATAAGGGTTACTGACTCCTCTGCCAAAAGGGGTAAAATTGGTGCCAGTAGAGTATAATTATAGGTGGCACATCTTAAATTTCTATGTCACTGAAAAAGGAGGACTTGGTCTGTAAGAGTGAGTCATTAAGAGAGATTTCACTGGACTGGAATTCTGTAAAGGTATTGCAGGCACTTCACAGGTCCCCGCAGGAACAGTTAAACTTTAGTTAGAAGATGTATTGAATGAGGCCTCAAGAGTGTTCAGGGAAGGCCCAGGAAACTTAAAGCATATCAAAGCTGGGATAGCAATAGATGAAAATGCACAGGCCAAATTTTCTCACAGCCTACATGCCAAGGTAAATGCTAAATTGGGCCACTTGGTAAGAGAAGGCATGTATTCAAAAGATGCAGCACTGATATAATGGTGAGGATTTATTGTGGGCCACTGAGTCAAGAAGAGGAGGTAGCTGAGGCATTCTTCGAGGAGGTGACAAAATTATCCAAAAGCTGTGTGATGGTGCTGATAGGAGACTTGTTTTTTCTGGACATCTGAAAGAAATTAACATGATATGATAAAATTCCAGATCCTGAGTCAGGGAAAGCATAATGTCAGCAAAACTAGGATGCTAGATTTCAAAAAGGTAGTTTTCAAGGAATTAATAGTCATGATGTCATAGGTAAATAAATTGAAGGAGATAAAGATGCTTAAGATGGCTGGAAGCTTATAAAGGCCACAGTATTGGAAGCCCAACAAGAGACTCTATTGATGACATGATAGAAATACAAGAAGAATGGCAAGAGAGCAATGTGGCTGGATAAAGACTTTTTAGAATGCCTCAAATGCAAAAGGATTCATAGATTTCATAGATGTTAGGGCTGGAAGGGACCTTGAAGATCATCAGGTCCAGCCCCCTGCCCCAGAGGTAGAAAGTCAAGTAGGGTCAAAGGATCCCAGCAAGATAAGCATCCAAACATTTCTTGAATGAGTCCAGAGTAGGTGTTTGCACCACTTCTGGAGGGAGTCTATTTCAGGTCTTGGGGGCTCGAACAGTAAAGACGTTTTTTCTTATGTCCAGCTTTAAATGGTCTTGGAGTAGTTTATGACCATTGGCCCTTGTTTTTCCTTGGGGTGCTCTGGTGAACAGATGTTCACCCAGATCCTGATGTACATCCCTTATGTGCTTATGAACAGCCACCAAGTCACCCCTGAGCCTGAGCTTTTCCAGGCTGAATAGAACCATGGCTCTCAGCCTCTCTTCATCAGGCCTATTCTCTTGCCCTCTGATCATGCGTGTGGCTCTTCTCTGGACTCTCTCAAGCGTCTCGACTCCCTTCTTGAATTGTGGAGCCCAGAACTGGATGCAGCACTCTAGCTGTGGCCTCACCAAAGCTGAGTACAGCGGGAGGATGACATCTTGAGATTTACTTGTGAAGCATTGGTAGATGCAAGCCAGAGTTTTGTCTGCTTTGCCAGCTGCGGTATCACATTGGTGGCTCATGTTCATCTTGTCCCCCAAGTCTCTTTCAGCAGTGGTGCTAGGAAGCGTAGCACTGCTGAGGCTATAAGCATGCTGCGGGTTTTTTTCCCCCCCAAGGGTGGAGTACCTTACATTTATCAACATTGATCATCATCAGGTTTGTATCTGCCCACTTACTAAGTTTATCCAAGTCAGCCTGGATCATCACTGGCCTGTCCTCAGGTGTGGATGCTATGCCCCAAAGTTGTGTCATCGGGAAATTTAGCCAGTGTGCTTCTGACACCAATGTCCACATTGTTGATAAAGATGTTGAAGAGACCCAGTCCAAAGACAGAACCTTGGGGGATGCCACTGGTCACGGAGTGCCATAATGATTTGCTACCATTGACCACTACTCTCTGGGTCTGACCTCAGAGCCAGTTTCCCAGCCATTGGACTGTGGTGTAGCCGAGGGCACAGTTGTCCAATTTTTCCATGAGGAGGTCATGGGACACCAGATCAAAAGCTTTTTTAAAGTCTAGATATGTGACATCAATCTCTTCTTCCTTGTCCAGGTGATATGTCACCTGGTAATAGAAGGAGTTGAGATTGGTCGGGCAAGATGTACCTGTGCTGGCTATCCCTCAGGATGTTGCCCTCAGCCAGCTTATCCAGAAGGGTCTCCTTCATAATTTTCTCCAGAATTTTACCAGGGATTGAGGTCAAGATGATTGGCCTGTAATTTCCAGGATCTGCGTTCTGCCCTTTCTTGAAGATGGGTACCACATTGGCCTTCTTCCGGTGTTCAGGTACTTCACCTGAGTGCCATGAGTTTTCAAATATTTTTGCCAATGGTTGAGGTATGACACCTGCCAGCTCCTTGAGTACTTTCAGGTGTAATCTGTCAGGACCAGCTAACTTGAAGGTGTCTAGCTTCTCAAGGTGATCCTTTACTAGATCAACACTGATGCTGGGTATAAATACACCCTTACCTTGGCCATCCCGTGTCTTGCTGGGCAGGGCGGTCCCATTGGACTGATGAAAGACCAATGTGAAGTACACATTAAGCAGATTGGCCTTCTCCTGGGTGTTGGTTATCAGCTGTCCTGTTTGGTTCAGCAGGTGTCTAATGTAACCCCTTCTTCTTTTCTGACTCCCTACATATCTGAAAAAGGACTTTTTGTTATCCTTGATATATGAAGCCAGATGGAGCTTGGTTGCAGCCTTGGCTTTCCTGATCCACTCCCTGCAGGTACAGACCAGTGCTGAGTACTCCTCTTTTGGTGGTACTTTCATCCTATCCTTTATAAGTCTCTCTTTTTTGAGGCGTAGGGGAACCTCAAGTATACAGGGGTTTAGGTTGTAGCTGTGTTGATCTAAGGACATAGACACAGTTTTTTGGGTAAATCTGATATCTTTTATTTGACCAACTATAGTTGGAAAAGGAAAGTATAGACACAGTGGAAAAATGGGCAGGTCATGAAGGAAGCTTAGAAGGAAATAGCAGGCAACAAGGACAAAAATCAGGAAGGCAATAATAATAAAAACAAAACAAAACAAAACAAAAAAAACAAGCTGCACCTCATGGGCAAAGGCACTGAATGAAATTGCCAAGGCCTCTGAGACTTCCTCTGCTATGATGTTCGTGAAGTTGTGGGAGCTGTTCAGGGTACCAGAGGAGTGGAAAAGGACCAAAGCAGTGCCTCTTTTTTTTTTTTTTTTGCCTTCTCCTGTTTTAAAAAACAAAACAAACAACAACTCCCCAGGCACTGGCAATGTGTAGGGAGTACATGTGTGTACATGTGCACCAGCTGAGCATGGCAGTGCACCCCCTATGAAAAGGTGCTGCCAACACCTGCGGGTAGTCCCCACCCCCCGCCACCTACACCACCGGTGGTGTTGGCGGGCAATCAATGATCGCCACTGTCCGCTGCTGCCAGCGACTTCTGCGGGTGGTTACCACCCCTCACTGTGACGGCACCAGCAGCGTTTGTGGGAACTCCCTGCTTAATGCCACCACACTCCTGCTGCTGTGATCCTGGTGCTGTCAGCACCTCTGTGCCCTCCCAGCTGCCAGAGGCACAAGTCACTCATTCCCCCAGGGAGCTACAGACTGGTTAGTCTCACCTCAAAACATGGGAAGTTGCTAGAGCATACCCTAAGGAAGTCCATTTGCAAGCATCTCAGGGAGGAAGGGCTCACCTCAAGCATTCCAGCAGGGATTTTCTAAGAACAAATTATGTTAAACAGGCTTAATCACTTTCTCTGACTGCTCTGCTTGGGTGGCTAAAGAGAATTCTGTTAATATAGTGTATCTGGACTTCAGCAAGGCTTTTGACATGGTCCTACGTGCCCGTCTCGTAAACAAATTGGTGAAATGTAGGGTGGACAAAGCTACTGAAAGGTGGATAGATAACTGGCTCAATAGATTTATACATTGCAGGCTAGTGAGAGGTTTTGAGTAGTGTTCCCCAGGGGTCTGTTCTGGGCCCAGTGCAGTTCAATGTCTTTATGATGATTTGGATGCTGTCATAGAAAGTTTCTTGAGCAGATTTGCAGATGACACAAAATTAGGAAGGACTGTGAACATGGAGGACAGGAGCACAATTCAGGAGGATCCTGACAGAATGAAAAGCTGTGTTTGAGTTAACAGGATTAATTTGAATGCTGACAAATGCAAGGTTCTACACCTTAGGAAGAACAATAAAAAATACAAATACAAAATGGGTGACACCTGGCTGGGTGGCAGTACCACGAAAGGGGACCTGGGAGTCGTGGTAGACCACAGACTCGATATAAGTCTCAGTGTGTTGCAGTTGCCTAAAAGGTGAATGAGGTCTTGAGATGTATTGGATAGAAGTGTTAGATGCAAGACACAGGAGGTGATAGTGCCTTTCTACTGTGTGCTGGTTAGGTCTTGCCTAGAATATTGTATGCATTTTTGGGGCCCACATTTTAGAGAGGATGTGGAGAAGTTAGAGAGGGTCCAGAGGCAGGTTACAAAAATGATAAAGGCTTGGAAGGCAAGTCATGTAAGGAGAGGTTGAAGGAACTAGGCATATTCAGCTGGTGGAAAATGCACTTAAGACATGACATGGTAGCAGTCTTAAAATACTTGAAGGGTTGCCATAAAGTAGAAAGAAAACACCTGTTCTTTCCTGTTTCAGAGAGCAGGACATGCACCAATGGCCTGAAGCTTCAGCAAAGTAAGTTTAGAGTGGACATCAGAAAAAAATTCTTCACTGTTAGAACAGTAAGTAGGGATGTATATAAATCATGGAACTCAGGGCCAAATTTCATGGGCTCACTGCAACCCCACACTCCAATTTCACAGGGAGATCCTGGCTGGGACTCCCACTGCCCCCTGGATCAGCCTGGCCCCGCTTCCTGCCCAACCCTGGCCTGCATGGGGTTGGCGGGGAATAAGCCTCTCTGGCCCTATGCAGTGATGAGCCACCGCCACCCCACTTTCCTCCAGCTGGGCCAGGCCATGTTTGCCCCCTCCCCCTGGCTCTGACTCTATTCCACCCATTCTGATCCGGCCCTGCATGGGGATGGGCTCCCACTGCCCCTGCCCCAGGTCAGCTCCCCTTGGCCCAACCCCATTCCCCCACCAGAGTTCAGCCATGTTGCCCCCCTGCCCTGGCTCTGTTCTCCCAGGCCCAGCCTCACTTCCCCCATCCTTTCCCTGTTTCCACTAGGGCTCTGTGAAGCTTCAGGTGCTGATTCGATTTGGAGGAGATTCAGCCCAATTTGGCGGCCGAATATCTAAATCCAAATAGAATCAGGAGACCAATAAAAAGGTCCAAATCAATTCACAGCAGCTGGTGAGTGTGAGGCTTTAAAAAACATTTTTTTTAAGAGCCAGGATGCTGGGGCCAGGCAGGGCAGCCCATGGAGGGGGGTGGTGGGGAGTGGGTAGGGGCTGGGGGCTCATGGCAGAGCAGGACGGGGGGGTTGCTGCCCACCTGTCAGCTGCTAGTGAGTGCTGGGCTGCTTTTATTATTTTTTATTTTTTAAAGAGTCAGGGTGCTGGGGCCAGGCAGGGCAGTCATTGACAGGGGTAGGAGAGTGGGTTGGGGATAGAGCCTGTTGGATTCGGAGATTCCACCGATTTGGCTGCCAAATCAATTCAGGACCGTGATTTTCGAATCACTGTCTCCTGAATCGGCCAAATCTGAAGGGAATACTAGCCACTTTGTACAGGCCTAGTCTCTACCCTTCATAGCACCCACATACCATGGGATGGCTGCTGCTGGCCAGGCTCTGTGGCTATAAATTGGAAAAAAACAGGGCTGGGTCTGTCCTTCCGTCTGGGCTAAGAGGGTGCATGGGGGCAGCCCTCTCATCCAATCATCAGCCAGGGCTGAGGACAGCAGCCATCTTGGTTGCTGCCCACAGGTGGGGGAGGAAAACCTTTTATTTTTACATGGAGCTCTGCTGTTTTGTGGGGCTCCTTTTTGTGGGTTTCTTTGATTTTCATGGAAAATGCCTGAATTTTGCTTTTTCTTCAAAAATTGCAAAATCATGATTTTGGTGCATCCCTAACATTATACCAACAATGTTAGGGATCCCTAACAATGTCTGGTACATTCCTAACAATAGGCATATACTTATGCTTAGGTCATTCCATGTTCTTCTGTAGCTATTTCCCATGCTTTTGGGTTTTGCTGGTTGTCACATGGGGATTTTGACAAGGATGCACCAGTGCTACTGCTGGGACTTTTAAACCTGGAGGTTCCTGACTAGAGGGTCTTGCCTTTCTGCTCAGAGTCAGTCAGATTGCCATATATGGGGAAGGAATTTTTTCTTATGGCCAGATTAGTACGGACTGCAAGGGATTTTGCCTTCCTCTGTAGTGGGGGCTGTGGCTCTTTTCTTGGGATCTCTTGAGTGTTAGAACTTTTACAGCAGCAAGACATTAATTGATATAGTCTCCTTGCTTTACTTGTGGCAGGTTAGGATGTTACGTCTTGTGGTTGAGTCAGGGTTGACTGTATAGTTTTATTAATAGGTTAGACAATGAATTTGTATAGGATGGTTTGGATCAAGATGATTCTGCCTCAGGCAGAGGGTTGAACACAAACTCATGAAGTCCTTTTCAGCCCTACTTCACTATGGGTCTTGTGAAAAATACCTTGATTAAGGGGGACACACCTATAGTACAAATTGTTTTAAAAAACATGGTAAAGATATGTGGATCTTATGGCAAGGTTGTAAAGCTCATCTAGCCCTGTAATTTGGATGAGTATACCTGAGCCAGTCTGTGGGCAGGATCAGGACTAGCCTCTTGCAGAACAGCCTGATACCACTCTCTTTCACACTTGTGGCTGCAGTAATTTATTTCTGAATGCCCTTGGATAAATGCAACAAACACCATATCTCTGAGACTCATGGGACTTATGGCTTCCCCATTTATCTTACTGCATCCTAAATTCTGCTCTTTATGCAACACCTTCTGTCTTTGCAGCTCTATCCAATTCATTTGAAAAGTTGACCTCTCTTGTTAAAGAGTGTTTCAGTGAATCATCCAGCATATCTATCATCTGCTGGCTGGTGAATCTCCCATTCTGAATCTCAAGGTATGCATCCACCAGAGTACAGATTGTATCCTTGGCTTGCTTCAAAACATGCCAACATTAGAAATCTGTCCCAGTAGGACTGGGGAGCAACTCACTAACTTTTATTATGCATTATGCCCTTGATATGATGAGTAACTGTCAAATTTGGAAGAGCAGTATTTTAATAGCTGGTGCACACCTTTATTCTCAACAGCCACACTGGATATTGTTTGTTAGTCATCTACAGTAATGTCCACATTTCATACTCATAGCAAAACATATAGCAGATAGTTACTCTGTAGTAAGTGTAATTTTTATGTGGTGTTTTACTCTGTGGCTCTCATGATCTGTTCTCCATCCAAGCTTTTCAAAGCCCTCAGGAATCTAGGCTTTGAAAAGTGTAGGGAAAGGAGTGTCATGGTTGTTCCTCATAGTCTTTTACAGGAGTATGAGGCAGCACATAGTTTATGGGCATCCCCAATGGACATTGCTGTTCAAAACTCTGGGATCAATTGGATGAGGTGTGTGTGCATTTACAGTGGGATTCATGCTGACTGAAACTCATCTAATGAGTGAGTAACTATGCTTTAAGAAACTGAATATAGTAACTGCAATAGTTATACAGTGTTTCCTCCGGCTTTAAAAGAATCTATACAGGCACATGTTTGACACTGATGTGATAATCATCATATAATTGTATGGTTTACATTTATTGTAAAGTGAGCAGATTTGTGTGCACTTTGTTCATGAACCTCTCTCTTCTGGGACTGTTATTAATATTCAGAATAGTGTAAGCAGCTTTCAAATAGCTAGACTTTTAATTATTTTTTTTTACCAGAATTGCATTAACAGGAGGTTAAGACAAGCATATGGCCTTTCCCCTGAAGTCTTTGGAAAATGCTTTACCTTCATTCTGAGACCTAGTTCTCCTCTTTGGAGATGATCTACTGCATTGGGGAGGACCATCCTGCTCTCATCCTCTTAGTGCCCAAGTCCCAACTGCCTGGAAAGAATGTCTGCACAGCTGGTGAGTAGCAATAGACCCATAGTGTGGCAGCATCATAAACCTCTTTAATTTCTTCCAACCAGCCACAGGCAATTAGAGGCCTGTTATATTTGAGACCCAGAGGGCTGGATATTACACGTTGCAGGTCTGCAGTTTCAGTGTAGTTAAAGTAGGAAAGGAGGGCCCAAAGCCTTTCAAAGGTGGGTCTCCTGTATTCACCTCATTGAAAAGTGGCAGTAGCTAGAGATTCCATTTAGGATATTTAGGAAATGTGGGAGAGCAGTTTAGTTGCAGTTTATATTAGTTTTAATTGCAGACTGGTAGGTGCACAAACCTGTTTTCACCCCCTTCCACGCAGCCCATTCCTGAACCAGGAGGTGTGACTGTGATCTTTCTAGGGAAAAAATTGAGAGCACTTTGGAAACCTCTTTTGGGCTATACAGACAGCAGGGTAAGAACTGATCTTGTTGTGATCTGTTGTTGGGTGGTTTGTCTATGTAGACAATTGATTGTTGAGAGCATCGAAGTTTGGGGACCAGATATTCCCCTCACTTTCCTCTTTCCCATTAAAAGCCAGGTGAGTTCCATGATAACCCAAGTATGGGGCTGCCTCTCCATGTGGACACCACACACTATGGCTGCAAGATACCCTAAGCTCTTAGGACTGACAAATGGGGAGGAATTCCAATCCCATAGCCTTGTGGCAAGTGTCCTTATTTAAGGAGTCTGGATTAGGCTCCTGAGATGGAAAGCAATTCCCCCGCCCCCACCAAAAAAACCCCCAAAAAACCAACAAAACCAAACAAACCCCCAAACTCAAAATACAGCCCAAAACACAGGAAGTTTGTATCATATTGTCAAGTAGGACAAATATGAGAGATGCTTTGTTTTCTTATATTCTTTTTCAGGATTGGCATCTGTAGTTGTTGGCACCTGGTGACAGTGGCACCGCATGCTGCAGTGGTGGCAGTCTCAAGGTCAGCCTGCGTGTAACTCAGCAGGTAGCCAAACTGAGGCAGAAGAGAAAAAAGAGCAAGGAGGAGATGCTGGCAGAACTGGTTGTGTTGTCTGAGGGGAGAGAATTGACTGCAGAGGAATAATGTATCCAGATGGAGTTTGATCAAAGCTGCCTAGCTGACCTGGTCTGGAAGGGGGGGACATGCTAGGCCAGGCCTGCTGAGGCCAGCAGTGAAGCTGTTGGTATGGTGGGAGGAGACTATTAAAATACTGATGGAGAGCTGCTGTGTGAAGAGGGAAACTCAACAGTCTCCCACAGCCATCTTCAGCCAGCAGACAGATCATCCACACTACTCCATGTGGTCCTCCATACCCAGATTTACCTACTATAGTCCCAAGTTGCCTCCCCTTGGGCTGTGTTTCATGCCCCATGTAATTGTCACCCTGAAGCTGATGTCTTCACTTTACTGTCCTGGCTATTCTGTGAGGAGACCTTGACCCTTTTTTCATAAATACAATCTCAGCCCCTGCTCCCCTCTAGTTGCTCCAAACCTGTCTTTCATGCTTTCATACTTGCTGCCTTCTCTGCACAGCCTCATAGCAGATTATTCAGTATGGGAGGAAGCTCTAGGTCAGGGTCTTCCCAGGAGAATCTGGGATGCTGGGGCAGGAAAAACTCCCTTCAGCTTTGGAAGGGCATGACCTGTACTCATCTGGGTAAAAAAGCAGAATGTGGGGCTCCATTCCTTTAATGCTTCTGCATAACTTGCCAGGATGATGTCCTGCTACTTGATTCCCAAAGACCCTTCCTTTCTATGGGGATCTGGTGAGTCTGGCTTTGCATGGCAAGGCTGTTCATTTGCAGCTTTCAGGGTTTGACCCTTTTCCTTGTGCCTACTCCATATTCCTGCCCTGATGCTAATTACTTGCTTACTTTCAGTAATGTAGCACTGAGCAGTCAGTTGTTTATAGTGTATAATAAAGATATTTTTTTCAAACAAACAAGTTGTCTGTTAACATACTTGTACTCACAAAGGTGCCTTTCTTGCATCCTATCGCCTTATGATTCTGGAAGTAGTTTGTTGGGGCCTCAGTCATGAGAATGCTGTGGTACTTGTGATGCTCAAGTGCCCGAAGAAGCCTCTGGGGGAAATTGTGGCTGAAAGGAATGTTGGATCCCTGTTAAAAAGCCCCCTAACTGTGTACCACACAATTGGAAGCAGTTTAGCTTAGAGAAGGCTGTATATATGCTGCTGATGTGCTACAAGTGAAAAATGCGTCAAATAAAAGCAAAATTTGGAATGTTGTATCTTTCCACAGATTCTATTTCTGAGTTTATTTCTAATCATCATCTGGTCTTAGTCACCATCACTCATCAGCCTCTTGCCGTTGTGCCTTTTCATTCAGCCTTTTTATGACTTCTGTTTTGTTGGGATATATGACTTTTTGTCTGCTGTCATTTGGGCCTGTCATTTTTTTTCTATGGATATGGTTGTTGCTCCCCATCATAAGGGAGAGAATTAGGAAGGCCAAAGCACAATTTGAGATGCACTTGGCAAGGTATGTAAAAGGCAAGAATCCATAGGTATGTCAACAGTAAGAGGAAGACCAGATACTCCATACTTACAGAATGTGGAAAGCAGATATTCCACATGTCCCTTACAGAATGTGGAAGGCAGCCTGGTCACAGATGGTACAGAGAAGGCTGAACTATTTATTGCCTTTTTTTACTCCAGTTTTTCATAAATAGGGGCAGCTACTGGATGATGAGGGCAGTTGACAGCAGAGAGAGAGAAAGGAACAAACAGCCTATACTGTAATGGAAGAACAGGTTAAGGCTTACTAAGAGAAGCTAGATGCTTTCAGGTCAACAGGACTGAATGGGATTCATTTGAGGGTACTGATGGAGTTGGCTGAGGTAATTTCTAGCCTTTTTGAATACTCATGGATGTCAAGTGAGGTCCCAGATGACTGGCAAATGGCAAATACAGTGTCCATCTGAAGAAAGGGAAGAAGAAGGATCCAGGGAGCTACAGACCTGGCAGCCTGACCTTGTTGGCACTGGATTTATGACCCAGATACCTTGTTCCAAGCAGACCCAAACCCTCAGACCGACCATGACCTTTCCATTCAATAATAGGCTAATTTTTACTGATACACATTGATAGCTGATAAGAATACTGCAAACAATTCTATATATATCTGTCCTAGTCCTGTCATCAGAGTCAGGGTACATCTGGCCAGTACACAAGCTTCACTCTGAGGTTCTCTCTTGAACGTCAGATGTCAGCAGCCTGGAGGTTGGAGGCTGAGATCTCCCTCCTCTCCCCCTGCCCATGTGGAGGGTGAGATGGGCTGGTGGTGTGCCCTCTGTCCATGGTGGCCTTGGGTTCCCCTCTCAGGATTTCAGAGCAGCAAAGGGCCCCTTTCTTTTATATTCTTTTCCTCTTGATGACTCTTCATTTCTGGCCATTGCTGATTGGTCTGTGTGGATGTCATGCTGTCCATGTTCTGTCCTGTCAGCATACTTCTTTGTTTCACAACCCCATCACATGCACACATCCTAACTTGGGCTTTACCAGTATCCTCCTAATTTTGTCTGTTCCCCCAAAACTGGAAATCCAAAAGGCTCTGCACTTGAGCACTGTGGCCTGGTGCCACCTTATCCAGCGTTATAGAACAGTGTGGAACATGGCTTCATTTTCCCAGCCTCTGTGCCTGTTTGCTTCTTGGCTGTATCAGACACAGCAGGCCTTGAAGAAGCTTTGTCAGAGACAGGCTTTTTAGATGATTTAACACTTGCTATTACCCTGGACCATTGTTTTAATGCATATCTACTTTACCTATAAGCCAGTTCCTAAAAGCTAACCTCTAAATACCATTTTCTAGCCATCAGACCTGTATACCTGGAAAGATACTTCACAGTGAAGTATCTAGAGGAGATCAAATTATCAGAAGCAGTCAGCATAGTCACCCAAGAGCAAGTCATGCCTGACCAATCTGACTTACTTCTATGATGAAGTAACAGGCTCTGTGGATGAGGGGAGAACAGCGGATGTGATGCATCTTGATTTTTAGCAAGGCTTTTGCCACTGTCTACCATGACAGTCTCATCAACAAGCTAATGAAATACAGACTAGACAAAAGTACTGAAAGGTGGATATGTAACTTGTTTGGATCATCGTATTCCATGAGTAGTGCTCAATGTCCTAGTTGCTAGGAGGTATCAAATGAGGTTCCCTAGGGGTCTGTCTGGGGTCCAGTATTATTCAACATCTTCATTAATGATTTTGATGATGGGATTGAGTTCATGCTTAAAATTGCAGATGACATCAAGTTGGGTGGAATTGCAGATACTCCAGAGGGTAGGGCTAGGATCCATAGTGACCTGAATAGACTGGAGAAATTATCTGTTATCAGTCAGATGAAATTCTTCAGGGAAAAGTACACAAAGTCCTACACTTGGGATGGAATAACCACATGTAGGAATACAGACTGGAGAATGATTGGCATGGCTGTGGTCCTGTAGGGAAGGACCTGGAGGTTAACAGGGTGTGGAACATAAGCTGAATGTGAGCGAGCAGCGTGCTGTTGTTGCAAGAAAAAAAAAAGCTAACAGTATCCTGGGTTGTAATAAATGGAGTGTCACCTGCAAATCAAGAGAACTGCTTCTAGAGTACTGTTTCTACTTTTTAGCTCTGCCCTTCAAGAAAGATGTGAACAGTTTGGAAAGAGTCTAGCTGAGCTGAGACTTGTGAGGAAATGGTGAGAGCACTTGGATTATTTAGTATGGAGAAGGGAAGACTGAGGGGGGATTTGATAAGTCTTCAAATACATGAAGTGTGATTTATAGAGAGGATGGAGATGTGTTTTGTTTTTGTTTTTTTGTTTTTTTGTTTTTTCCCTGTGGCTTTAGGGGACAGGACTGGGAGCAGCAGCCTCAAGTTGCATCATGGAAAATTTAGGATGGAGCTTAGGAGGAACTTTTTGACTATGAGGCTAGTTAAGTATTGGAACAAGCTACCTGTAGAAGCTGTGGAATCTTCATTCTTAGAAACTTTCAAAGGCAGGTTGGACAGTAAGGGTGTGTGAAACAGGTCCTACTTGATTTGGAGTCAGCCTGAATCTGGGACAGTGATTCGATCTTTTGATTCAGATTACTGTCCCTGATTTGATTCAGCTGGATCTGAATCTGATGATTCAATGCAGATTCGGCGAATCAGCGATTCAGACAGAGGCACGGCTTTAAAAGTTTTTTCTACATTCCTTGAGATAGCAGCGGAGCTTGTGATCACTGTGATGCTGGGTTGGATAGAGTGTCCCACAGACAGCAGTGCAGGGGGCTCTCCAGCGGGTTCAGCAGCAAACCGAGAAGTGGACCAGAAGTGCTTACACTCTTCTGGGTCTGCTGGGGAGCTTGCTGGGGCCCCCCCCATACCCCTCTGCTCAGTGATCAGCCACAGGTGGGACCCTAGGTGCCCCCCAAACCCAGGAGTCACCAGTTGCCGAGCCAGCAAGGCATTTTGGGGTGGGGGGGAGCAGTGTGCTCCCCTGCGGACCAGGAAGTGGACCAGAAGTTCTTCTGGCCCACTTCTGGGTCTGCTACCAAGTGTGCTGGGGAGTCCTCCAAGCTTCTGTGGGATACTGCATCTACCGCAACACTGCAGTGTTCAGAGCCTCTGCTACCTAGAGGTATGTAGAAAAAACATTTAAAGCTTTATCTATGTCCAAATCACCAAATCTCTCTGAATCTATTCAAAGGGTTCCAAATTGATTCGGAGAGATTGAAGGGTCCTCTGATTTGATTTAGAAATTCAGCCACCGAATTGGGTCAAATCTCCTCCATATCGAATCAGGGACTGAAGCTCTGCATGGTCCTATCAGACAGACACTTGGTTGAGCCAGTTTAGACAAGGATGATCCTGCTTTGAGCAGGGGCCTGGATTAGTTTGATGCATGTGGTCCATTTCAGACCTACATTTTCTGTGTTCCTGTGATCATTTCTTACTTTTCTCTACCCATGCCTCTCTCACCACTCAAACTCCTGTTCTTGATCCTCTTTTCTTCATCTGTACTGGGCTGGGAATAGCAAACCTACAGCTAGAAAGCTTCATGCAACTTTTAAAAGCAGCGTCTGAAGAGTAGTAGAGGAGAAAATAATCTTTTCATTTATCTCTTGGCTACTTCTGATTTCTTTCTGTTCTTGCCAATGTAGTGCACCTTCTAATGGAAGAAAAAAGAGGACCCAGGGAACTGTAGACTGATTACCCTGACCTTAATACCTGACCAGCTACTAGAGCAAACTATAAGATGTTAGGTTGTAATCAGTGGGAGGATGAAAGGCTGATCATAAGTAGCTAGCCTGGATTTGTGAAGAACAAAGTGTACCAAACAAATTTGGTATCTTTCAAGGAGAAAAAAAGTGTGAAGAAGTTGCAGGGTCCAAAGGTGGGTAACAAAAATAATAAAGGATTTGGAAGGCAAGTTGTACAAGAGGAAGTTGAGAGAAATATGCATATTTAACTTACAGAAAAGGCAACAATGGAGGGATGTGATAGGAGAGACATTTTCTAAGATTTTCTATGTATTCCAGTAAGCCATAGATAACACTTAACCATTCTCTCTGGAATCCTTGGAACTGCTTTCCATGTGTTGTCTTTCTTAAAATAAGTAAAGAAAGGTTACTTGAATAGTCCATTAACATTTTTCAGATAAAAATGTACCATTCAGAGAAACTCTACTGCAGTATTTTCCAGACTGTGGGGCACATATCCCTGATGGGAAAGAATGAAAAATTCCTAGGAGTGTGTATATGCCCACTGTACTTCAGCTGTCAGTCCTGCTTCCCTTGCTTTCAGTTTTGCTCAGTGTCAGTTGATAGTGGGATGGGAATTGGTGGTAATTGACAGAAAGAGAAGTGGTGATTACTGAAGTTCAGGGGTAAGGGAATGTCTGACCTTCCTATGGTAGAGTGTAACCCAAGAGGTTTGGGAGACACTACTCTAATACTTTCTGATCTCTGTTGTACAGCCTCTGTTTAATTTTTTAAATTTAAAAGACCTCTGTTGGTAGCATCTGTAAATAATATAAAATATGTGGTGGGAATGTATTCTAAAACATGTTCTTAAAAAATAGATAAATAATAATAGTGTGTCGCAAAAAAGCAACTTAGGTTTACTTATTTGAACTGCTTTGTTACTTTTCTTAATACTGGTACTTCTGTGATTTGTCATTTTAATTTTGTCTACATTAAAGGTTTGCAAAGAAGAGGACCATATCTGATTTAGATTTGACCCGATTCGGGGGACAGTGATTTCATTCATTGATTCAGATAACTGTCCCAATTCGATTTGTCCAAATCTGAAGATTCGATTCTGATTTGTACAGTTAGTGATCTGGCCATAGACGCAGATTTAAATATTTTTCCTACATACTTCAAGGTACTAGGTGTGGCTCATGAATGCTGAGATGGTGGGGCAGATGGAGTGTTGCACATGAGCGCAGAGGTCCCCTTGCGTGTGCTCGGCGGTGGACCTGGAAGTGAACCGGAAGTACTTCCATTGCTGAGCACAAGCAAGGCCCCTCCCCCCCAATGTCTCCCTGGCTCAGTGATTGGCTGTAGGAGGATCCTGGGTGTCCCCACTCCTGGACTCAGGAGGCACCCAGTCACTGAGCTGGGAGGCACCGGGCGTCCCCCAAGTGCTCCATGGCAGACCTAGAAGTGGATAAGAAGTGCTTCTGGTCCACTTCTGGGTCTGCTGCTGAGCACACTGGAGAAGACTCCCCCCCAGCCCCCAACTGGTGCTCCCATGGGATGCTTCATCCTCCCCACCTTCTCAGCCTTCATGAGTGGACTGGTGCTTTGAGGTATGTAGAAAAACATATATAAAGCTGTGTCTATGTCCGAATTAGTGACGAAGACTTCCAGTTTGATTTGGAGAGATTAATGGGTCTTCTGATTCAGTTCGGATTTGGAAATTTGGCTACTGAATCGGGCTGAATCTCCTCAGAAACGAATCGGTGACTGAAGCTTTGCACAGCCCTAGTAGTCATGCCTGTTCTAGGAGTGCTTCTTTACCTTATTTTGCTAGTCTGTTTTGCTTCAATTGTTCACGGACAGCAGCACTAAAATTGTTCAGTTTGATTTCGGTTGCCTTACTATTTTTCTTTGTTTTTGGTTCATTTAAAAAAATCTTGTTCTTGGTGTTCTTGCTTAATTGCATTGGATTTCCATCTTATATTGACTTTTTGAAACACAGAACTTGCTTTACCTATTGTGATTTTTATATCAAATATACAGTTCCCAGTATCACAAGTGATGCTGCCTAGGTTAGTATGTTTATTAACAGTTTTCAGGTCTTCACCTTTAATGTAGATAAAGTTATCAGTTGTAAAAAAAATAACATCTTACCTTTTAATGTATTATTAAACTGATCTTGGCAGAACCTGCAAGACAAACTTTCTTGCATATTTTCACTGATTTGAGATGCATACCATTTGTAAAACTTAACGTCTTCAAACTCTTCATCTATACTTAAAATGCTTCCTTTTCCACTGACAAGTTGTTATTTATAACTTAATTGGTAACATTTGCAAGCAAGGTAGGGGACAACAAGGTACAGGGTTGCCTGATGCAAATGTAACATTCAACCATAACTCCTGAATTTCCCTTACTGCACATTGTTCTTTCTGAATTAGATGTCATAATTTGAATGACCTATTCAGGACTCTGTTGTTTTTGTATTATCTGCTGTGTAAGTTGTCAGGTGACTTCTGCAAATCCAAATAGTTCAGGCATGCTGACAGCTATCCTACATGATTTTGCTGTCGAGTATTATGCAGGATGACAACCTGTATGCATTCTTTCCTTGCCTATTTATGACGTGTGTGCTCTCAAATGCTTGCATGCTTGCTCTCTTTCTGACCATTTTGTTTGACTTAGGACATTGGCGGCATTTAAGATTGTAGATGTGAGGTTGTTTGTTTTGTTTTTAATATCTGTTGAGTATACTTGGTTCTCCAACTGAGTTAAGATGATTCTGATTTTGAACCAACAAAATAAAATCAAGTCTAAGACTATAAAAACAAATGGCATTACCTTTACTTTCACAATTAGTATTTTTTTCAGGAAATAATTTCTTCTATTGTACTAATTGAGTGCACTAGCAGTAACAGATAAATATTTTTTTACTCTTTTGTTTAAGCAATCATTCATGCATCAGCAAACAAGGACACCTGTCTTTAAAGTAATTAGATTAAAAAGCCTAATAGATTAGGCTTTTTAATCTTTTTCATACAACTGATTATAAATAATTTTATTTAAATTTGTGCTGGGAAGTTAACAGAATGAGAAACTTATAAATGTATTATTTATAAATGAAACATTACTAGTACATTGTAGATTCAGGTATAAAATCTTTTTCTTTAACTGTTATTAATACTGTAATGAAGGTAGAGATGGAAAGAGCTACCACTTTGAACATAAGGAATATCCAAGAGCAATTAACAGCAATAATTAATAAGTAACGGAGAAAGGAAATGCTTGGAAAGTCAGCTTGACTAAATACATTCCAGGTTTTTAAGGGCATTAATAGATATACCCCTTGAATCACAGGCAGTTATTATGAAAAAACCTAAAACCTCTGAACAGGTTCCTTAGAGGGACATAATAACGGCTTACAAAATATTAAGTGGTGAAGAAAAATTAAATAGTGATGTATTTATCTTTCTCAGTACAAGAATTAGTGGTAATAACATGGAACTAGTAGGTACGTAGTTTAAAACTAACAAAAGGAAATGTTTTCACATAGCTTGTAATTAAAGTGTGGAACTTGTTGCCACAGGATGTGGAAGCTGACAGTTTAACCAGATTCTGCAAGGGGTCGGACACATCCTTGGAGGAAAGTTGCATCAGTAGCTGTTGAACATGGGAGTTAGGGATACAGCCTCTGAATTGGAACCTCCTAGACTTCAAACACTGGAGGCTGGATGAAGGAGAGGAGCCGGGGAAAAACCCTGGTCCTGCCCTGTCCACTCTTCCCTTCAGCATCCCGTCTCTGCCACTATGTGATATGGGAGACTGGGTGAGGTGAACCTATGGCAGAGGCGTGCAATTATTTTGGGCAGAGGGCTGCTTACCCAGTTTTGGCAGGCTGTGGAGGGACGCATTGGTAGCCCTGCCCCTTGACAGGTGCCCCACTTCCTGGTCACCATCTTGGGACCAATGTCCCAGGGCCATCACTGGTGGGGCCCAAAGTGGGGCGCAGGCTGACAGGGGTCTGTGGAGCTGGGCTGGGCTGCACCAGCAGGGAGAGTGGGGAGCTGGCCAGGCTCCATAGAGCCCCTGCCGGCTGGGACCCTATTCCCCTGCTGCCCTGCTCTGGGCCCCGCTGGTGCTGGGCCCGGGGCACTGGTGTGGGCCCTGTGCTCCTGCTGGCTCCCTGCCCACTCTCACCCAGTGTCCCCCAGCCCTGCAGTACACACGGGGAGCAGCGCACAGCCCTGACCCCCGGCTTGCCAGCAGGGAAGGATCTGGTGCTGAGTGCAGGGAAAATTGGTCCCTCACCCACCTTATGGCCGGTGCTCCTTGCTGCAAGCACTCACAGCCCATGTGGGCTATCTGGAGCAGGCAGAGGCAGCCCTAGGTGGGTTGCAAGTAGCTGCAGCACAGGGCACTGGCCATAAGGTGGGTGAGGGGCCACTCTTACCTGCACTCGTCACCAACTTGTAACCTGGCCCCTCTGCCAGCCTGGCAGTGGGCCCTGGTTACAAGCTGGTGGTGAACGGAGGCAGGAAAGCAGCCCCTTGCCCACCCCTTACCGGTGCCCTGCCCTGCAGCCACTCGCAGCTTCTGTGGTGCTGCCTGTGCCTGCTCCAGATAGCCCCACGCAGGCTACAGGGCGGGTGATGGGCGGCTTTTCTCCACGCAGGGAAGGAGCCCAGGGAAAAGTGGCCCCTGCCCCATGGCCTTCACTCCTTGCTGCAGACACTTGAAGTCTGCACAGGCAGCCCCACACAGGCTGCGAGCAGCTGCAGCATGGGGCCACAGGGCAGGGAAGGGGCCGCTCCCCCCACCATGCTCCTTCCCTGTCCTCCCCCTCCCCCCCCTTACCTGCAGTTCTGATGTGGGGCAGCCATGTGCTCCCAAGCCAGAAGCCCCGGTGGGGCTTCCGCCTGGAGGGGGCAGGGCCAGGCGTGCCCCACTGGTCTTGGAGCCCACTGGGCATCCATTAGGTCCTACTGCCCTTTATTCCTGTCATTTTTTGACAGGAGCCAAGGGCAGAGAAATATAAATTTTCTACATTTGGTCATCACTGATGTCTCCCTGGTGCATGATGATTTAATTGATACGGGGTACATTCTTCAATATATTAAAAATGCATCTTTCTTCCTTGGTGTTCAGAACACGGCATGAGGATGCACAAAGTGCTGAGGGGGACTGCATTCAATGGGCCCTTAGATGGTTTGCACTAAACATTCCTTGTGATAGATTTCTATCAGCATGTTTGCCCTATATGAGCTATATGTTTTATAGTCGCGCTGCGTGTTGGCTTTATTTAATCAGCTTTATAGTTGCGTTGAGGGAGCTAGCAGGGGGTTATTGCAGGGCCTCTGGCACGGCTTTACGAGCACTAGTGGTGCTCGGGCCAGGTGCCAGATGATTGGAAGATGGCCAGTGTGGTCCCCATCTTTAAGAAAGGGAGGAGGGAGGACCTGGGCAACTATAGGCCTATCAATCTTACCTCAATCCTGGGGCAACTCTTTGAGAAGATCATCAAGGAGCACATCTGTGATGGGCTGGCATCAGGAGTGATGCTGAGGGGAAACCAGCACAGTTTCATTAGCGGCAGGTCATGTCGAACCAACCTGATTGCCTTTTACAATCAGGCCACAAAAGCATTAGATGCAAGTGTCGCTGTGGATGTAGTCTGTCTGGACTTCAGCAAGGCCTTTGACACTGTCTCTTACCCCATCCTCATTAAAAAAACTAGGTGACTGTGGCATCAATGCCTACACGGTCAGATGGATTGCTAATTGGCTGGAGGGTCATACTCAGAGGGTGGTGGTGGACGAGTCATACTTGACCTAGGGGGAAGTGGGCAGCGGAGTCCCCCAGGGCTCAGTCCTTGGGCCCACACTGTTCAATTTCTTTATCAGTGATTTGGATGATGGGGTGAAAAGCAACCTGTTCAAAATAGCTGATGTTACCAAAATTTGGGGTGAGGTGGGCACACTAGTAGGGAGGGGAGGCTGCAGAAAGACCTGGATAGGTTACAAGGGTGGGCTAACAAAAACAGGATGCGTTTCAATACAGACAAATGCAGGGTGCGGCACTTGGGCAGTAGTAACTAGCAACACACTTATAAGATGGGAGTTTCACATCTTATGAGAGCACGGAGGCAGAAAGGGATCTTGGAGTCATCATTTGACTCTAAGATGACCATGAGCTGACAATGTGAGGTCACGGTTGGCAGGGCGAACTGGACCCTGTTGTGCATCCACAGATGCATCACAAGTAGGGCCAAGGTGGTAATCCTCCACCTCTACGCGACACTGGTCAGGCCACAGCTTGGAATACTGTGTCCAGTTCTGGGCGCCTCACTACAAGAGGGATGTGGACAACATTGAGAGGGTCCAGAGGAGGGCCACCCGCATGATCCGGGGACAGCAGGGCAGACCCTACAATGAGAGGCTATGGGACCTTCTATAAACTCACTAGGGGGGACCAGAAGGGTTTGCAGGAGACCTTGTTTCCTCTAGCACCTTCTTGGATAACAAGAAATAATGGCCATAAGTTGTTGGAGAGTAGGTTCACATTAGACATCCGTAGGAACTACTTCACAGTCAGGGCGGCTAGGATCTGGAACCAACTTCCAAGGGAAGTGGTGCTGGCGCCTACCTTGGGAGTCTTTAAGAAGCGGCTCGATGCCTACCTGGCTGGGGTCATTTGAGCCCAGCTTTCCTCCTGCCCAGGCAGGGGATCGGACTTGACGATCTACAAGGTCCTGTCTGACTCTGCTTCTGTGATTCTATGATAGTTGGTTTCCATTACAGATCACGTGCTGCATTTAGCAGTTCAAAGATAGATGTAGAATGTATTTAGTGAGGTTTCCTTGTATGCAAATGTAAGAAAAGGAGCCTTTTTCCCCCATGGTAACTGGGGAGAGGGGGAGGTGCAGAGGAACCTCATCTTGTATTAGAATAAGTACAGTATTATTTAACTTAAGGGTTAAAAAAAAAAAGAGTAATTATCCTGAAATCAAGCACAGGAAAATCAGAATTAAGAGTAGACGTAAAAGAAATCCTAACCTAAGTTATGGAGTGTTGTTGAAGCATAACATGGCTCCAGGATGGATTGATTTAAATCAAGTTGATATAAATCATGATTTAAATCAAGCCACACAAGCTCTTCTTTTTTTAAAAAAAAAAAAAAGAAAAAAAAAAGAAAGAAAGAAAAGAAAGGTGTATAGTCATTGGTAGATGCAACAATTAAACTGTTGGCTTACAACTAAATGCATTTTTTACAGTAGATTTAGTACATATATTTCCTATCTATATCTATATACTATCTATATACATTAACTCTGTGTGTGTGTGTGCGCGCGCGCACATACATAAATAAATAAATAAAAGTTATATAAAATGTATGTGTATGTATGTTTGTGTGGCTAGGAAATATATGTACTAAATCTACTGTAAAAATGTATTTAGTTCTATAGCAATATTTTAAATTGTGTGTGTGTGTGTGTGTGTGTGTGTGTGTGTGTGTGTGTGTGTGTGTATATAAAATCTTAACATATTGGGAGTATTAGCATGCTAAATGTATGATTTCTATAAAAGCGTGAAAGATCTATTTTCTTATTCACTAGATGATTGATCTTTCTGCTATGATTTTTCCTTTTCCTGCAGTGGCTTGAGCCCAGCATTTGTCCTTTGTGTTGTGCACACTGATTCTCAGTTGCACATACTGTCAGTTTTGGTTTTTCCTATGTCAGTTTTGGATGCATGCTTGGATTACGTAGTGAAATTAATTTCATCTGTAAAAGGCAAGAGAAATCAGGCTCTTGGTGAAGCATATGTAATTTGTGAGGAATGTAATCCAGCCCTTTGTCTTGTACTCCAGGCTATTATTAGAATACTGACTGGAGCTAGCTAGTTCCTCTTGCAACCCTTAAAATATTGTAGCAGGAGACAGGGCTAGGTAGTCCACACTTGCATCCCCAGCCAGGTGTGCTCCCCCTACTCCTTTATCAGCCAGCTCTTACTGATCCAGCTGGGGAGACAGAGAGGTGGGTGCCTTTCTGGAGCAGACAGCACGGCCCAGTCCAGCCCAGGCTCGAAAGCATGCTGGGGGACTGATTTAAATGGAGCCAGGAAGGGGTCTGGGACAGAAGTTTCATAAACTGGTTTGACCCAAATCTGTTAAGTCTGATACTACATTCAAGCAGGCTTATCTTAGACCAGTTTGAGCCATTTTGAAACTGGTCTATGTGCACTGACTGAACTTTTGTTCTGTTGTAGGTTTAAATCAGTTTCTGTTCACTTAAACCGGTGTATGTGTAACTTCTGTCCCTAGTCCTGGACACCTGCAAGCATAATCCCAGTCTTTTAGTACAGGGGCCCTTGTTTACTCCTCTTATCTAAGTTATTATATTTTTTGGCATGCTTGTTAGTATTTGTGGCTTAGCTTGACATAAATACTTTAACTTGCCATGCACCCATACCAGAGAAAATATAATGGGACGTTGTTTGTGTGGCAGAATTGCCACCTTGGGGACCCCTCTCCAAAAACCTCTCCCTGTGCCAGCCTGAGGGGCGGCTGGAGAATCCCTCAGGGCAGGGATTTCAA